>OZ038496.1:6081697-6089197 GCA_964036315.1 Acanthosepion esculentum
TTTTCTTTGCACTCTTTAACTATTTAAACCATTTTATGTCTCCTTTTATTTTAGCGCATCATTGCTTATTGCTTTATTTATTTGTTTAACCCTTTTCGAAATGTAATTTTCGCAGTTTTTCATTCTTTTCCTCACCCCATTTTCTTCCACTGGTGTCCTTTGATTTCTCTCATTCTTTCTTTTTTCTATTTCGTTCCTTTTCTCTGTTTCTTGCTCGCCCTCTTTTACTTTTTCGATTTTCTTTCCCTTTCCCCCCCCCTCATTTCTAGGATGAGTACGATTCTCGTTTTCTTGTATCTTTATTTTGTAAGGAATTTCTTTCAGTTTTCCTTCTTTGTTTTTATTTCAATTTTAGCTCTCTTTAACCTTTGGCACCCTGCATTATTAATATTAATATTACTTCCTTTTCGACTGAATTCTTTCTTTCAAGGCCTCTCAAATGCAGTCTCTTTATTGTTAATTTCCCTCAATGATTTCTGTTGCCATAGAAGGATATGACAACACTGCTATAAAATTCGAACTCACTATTTTTCAGGGTTCAGAGTCATCTGTGAACGCAGGATAAGCTTTTTCTACAGCAAATAAAATCACATGATGGTTAATTCATTCGTCTTGCTGTTTTTTGATCTTCCCACTTTTGATCTTCTTTCCTTGCCATCTTTCCTTTACGTCATTTTTGATCATTTCCCTGTCTTCATTAATCTTTGTCAACTTTTTGATGTTCATTTATTTCTCCTCTGACTAAAATACGTCATTTTAGAAACAATCAGCAGAGTTCAGGTCATCACGTGCAACCAAATAAGTAGTCTACCACTAGCAGTGGTTTACCTACTTCACGCCGCTGGCGAGTATTGTATTTTGTTGTAATTATAAAGATTACCATTTCATTTCCAACCTCCAATTTGGTTATTCCTCATTCAGTAAGCTTTTCTAGGTTACAACACTAATAAACGAGTTCTGCAGAATATATTTGATGTACAGTCAACGACGGAATTATTCGTATCCCCATCAATTTGGAATATTTTTCTGCATTTCTCAGAATCTAATGCCTGTATGATGTCAAGTGTTTTGTCTTAATAAGTACAAAAACGAATATAAAACTCAATTGTTAGAACAATAGATTAAATACAACAAATTTGACAGGCGAATTATGCAACATAGGAAAGAACAAAATTATTCATACAGTATAAAAAATAGAAAAATGAACAGTTTTCACAATATTAATAATCAATAGCATGGCCTCTCATCTTTATTACTTGCAATCATTTTCTAAAGTTTTCGATGAGATTTGAATAAGTCTGTTCTGGGATTTTCTTTCATTCTTCAATGGTTACGCTTTCTAATACCTGAAGGTTTTTTTCTGACCGACGATTTATTCAAATTTTCAATTCTTGTCTTAGATTTTCAATAGGATTAAATTCAGGACTCATTGAAGGCCATGGCAGAATTGTAATCTTGTCCTAAAGCCCGCAGTCACTAATTATACTTATGTTTAGGATAATTATCTTGCTGGAGAATAAATCGCCGACCTAGATGAAGATTTGACGCTGATAATTGTAGATTTTCATCCAGAATTTTGATACTGTCTGCAGATTTCATTATTCCTCTCATTGAAATTAATTGTCCAGACCCCCTTTGATCTTAAACAACCACAAAACTTCATCGAGACACATGCACGTTTTAACGTTAATAACATATTAAAAGAAAGGATTTGCAGGGTTCATTACCCAAAAGCCTTTTAAACACTTTTGAACTCTTATCAAGACAAGCAAGTGAGGTTTGGGTAGCTCCAGTCCAGATATGTTAGTAATACTCATTTTTGGTCTGATCTGGCTTTTGTAAAGACAGAGATTATCGGAAGAAGTCAGATACTTACTGGAGCGGTCCAATGAAACGACCATTTTCCAAGCATCTTTAGGAATAAGTCGATTATATGAGTTCCATTTGAGGTCTGGGTAGAGTTTTAGCCCCCAACAGACGTTCAAGTTTAAGAGTCTCCATGAGAGAAGACTCGCCCATTATGATTGTGCAGTGTCTGATCATTGGCCATGGAACGGGTTTGATTTGGCTTTGGTTATTTACAAAACTATTCATCAGTAAGTAATGATATATGCGGCCTTTTGTTTATTGCAGCGGGTGGACATTTCGTGTATAAATGCGACATTTGTATCATCCAATTGGTATAATGCTGCAGACAAAATTTAGTAGCACTGAACTTGCAAAATCGCTAAGTTGTTTTGAACATCACTGTTATCACAATGAAATTGTTATTTACTAATTGATGTTAGTGAAGTTGTCAGGATATAACTATATCTTATGTTTTCCCGCTTTATAGAAGATATATAAACTGATAAAAATATAGACAATATCTTACTTTCTGCAGGTATCAAGTTTTACAGTACAAAACCAAATCACAACTTAAATATCTATTTATAAATCACTCTAAAATATATATTTTACCGAACATTAACATAATAGCCAAATGACCTGGCTATATATATATATATATATATATATATATATATATATATATATATATATATATATATATATATATATATATATATATATTATTTTACTTGTTAATTCACTCTTCTTGACATTTTATAACCTTTATCGTGTTTTTATTGATTGACTTTTGTTAATTTCTCTACTGTTTCAACTGCAGCGTTTGTTTTTGCCATTCTGATGTTTGCCAGAAAATCTTCTTTGCTTGAATATCATATTCTATTCTTGCATACAACTTTTATGATGGATCACATATATTCTGTTGGATTAATATGTGGAGGGGTTGAGAATTTCTTGGAAACCGTTTTTAGCACATTGGAAAAGAGCCAACTTTACAGAATACGAATGAAAACCGTCCGGCATGAATATACTGTTTAGCTTAAAGACATGTGGCTGTGACATGCCCAACTCAAAAAGCATTGGCCAAAAGAATTAGTCATTTCCTACTTCATCATCAACTGTCGTTTATAATTTATTTGACTACAAAAATAACCCCAAAAAGAATGACCTCGCCACCCTGTGCTAATTTTCAAGTCACATTCTTTAACTATTTTCGCAAAGGAAAAAAAAATCTAACCCAAACCAATAGGTCATTCCAATGTAAGTTTTCATTCCTCGCTAAAGATGGCTGTTGGAAAATCAGTTTTCCTGTATTTATCGCCTCGCTCCCAAGTTTCTGTTTGTGATATTTATTTAAATGTGCAAGTTCAGTTACTTTCCTGTCTTTAATGTTCTTAATAATCTGCAACTCCTCTTTCTCTTTACTCTCAACGCCAGTTTCTTCAACTATTTTCTTGCTTTCCAACGCCTTTTTCTTTATGATTATTATTGTTATTTTGTTGGATTTCTGTTCTATACACATTTTCTTCTGAGTCCCAGCCAGAGACCTAAGCTCAGAAATGGCTTCATGACACTAATCACTTTTGTAAAAAAAAAAAAAATTAAAGTCAAACACACGCATTTTACATAGATAAAGCTCGATGTAATATGTGAGCTATACTTGTGAGTACATGATTATGTATTTCTTTAAGGTATTGGTTACCAGAAATCCGTTCACAGACTCTATCGGAACATTTTCCAATCAATCCGAGGGCTCAAACTACAAGTGGATTTATTGATGCCCTCATATGCCACATTTTTGAGATTTCCACTTCAATATTCACTTTTACTGAAGCTTCGTTAGAGAGTCAGATATTGAGAAAAAGAACAAAGCAGTTCTGATAGTTTTCCTTTTGTGTTACTGTGATTTTCATTGGTCAATCATGTATATATGTATTTTCATTGGTCAATTATGTATCACGTCATATGGACCAATAAGAATCACATGACAGAAAAGTAAAAATACCAGAATTTTGTTCTTTATTTTTGCATATCTCAGTCTTAGAAGAAGCTTTAATAAAAGCGAACCATGTTAGAATGGATAAACGTTTCATATTCTTTATCTTATTATTCTATCGGATTCCGATCAATATTTGATCTCAACTCTCTTTCCCTCTCTCTCTCCCTTTCTCTCTCTCTCTCTCTCTATATATATATATATATATATACATATATATATATATGTATATATATATATATATATGTGTGTGTGTGTGTGTGTGTGTGTGTGTGTGTGTGTTTGTGTGTTTGCATGTGTGTGTGTGCGTGCGCGTGCATGCAGGTGCATATGTCTGTATGGTTACGCGTGTCTACTTTTGTCCTTTTGTTTATAATTGATGAACAAGATAACGATTGGTAATCTTGAAATCCTAATTTAAAAATGGCGCCATATTATTCAAATACGTCAGTCTACAGAAATCAGATAACAATCTGCGATTTAAATCTAAATTTCTACACCGAGTATCTTAATTCAATTTCGGATCTATGAATTTGTTTTCTACATATGCGTCCGTTTGGTAGAAATACCGATCTTGCTATTCAACTTGTCCTTTCGTTTCATGACAATGTCTTGTGCATTACACATGCAGGTTTATTCGGCTGAAATCGAAGTCGGTGGCGTTTGTGAATAGGCGGTGTTTGAATATGTGACTACGATTAACAGGTGACGGCTCTTTATGACATATACACATACTCTAAAAGTTTACATTTTAACGCGCCTTTCACTATGAATCGTGCAATTTGGATTTGAAAAAAGTACTTGATAAATGAAAATGAGTCGCATTTTTCTCATTTGGTAATCTTTTATGTCCAGAAAGGGGAAAATGCCGTGGGAACAGCAAAAATCATAAATACTGCTTATGGTGATAGTGACATAGCAAGATGTACTTTTTTGCAAGTGGTTCAGTAAATTCAGAAAAGGGGATGTTTAACTGCAAAACCGAACAATTTCTGGCAGACTTGCACCCTTTTAAGATGACCAAATGATGAAAATAATCCAGGTCACAGGAAACGATACACCGCAGAGATACTCCACACATCAGATGAGCGTTGTAAGACCTTTGGAAATATTTGGTTACGTAGATCGTTACGATGTTTAACCATCTGTGATTCTTTGTTCAGATACTACAAAGCCGAACCATTTTAAAAAAGAACGATTGTAAGTTATGAAATATGGATTATTTATAAAAATGTGAAAGGAAAATGTTCCTGAGTAAACCAAATGTGCTTAGCCATTTTAAAATATGGTCTGCAGTCTAAGAATATTGTTTTGTATTTGCTGCCATTAGAAGAGCATTATATATAACGAGATGCTCTCGAAAAAATAAGACAAGTACTTTTTTTTTCAAATAAGAGCAGTTAAACGTATCAATCTATGAAACGTGTCAAGAATTAGCGAAACGAAAGGATGTCGCTTTCCTTCAAGGCAACACTATACCCCACATCATTTCTGCAGACACGACATACAATGAAACCGTTTAGCTTGTATGTCCTACAACAAGCATGGTACTGACTTTGACTTGCACTTTCGTATAACCACTTCGATCGCTATCAGAGAGAGAGAGAGAGAGAGAGAGAGAGAGAGAGAGAGACTTTCCTTGCATTCTCTTAAATCCTTTTAAATCCGATAAAAACCCTTCACCCAGAAAGATGTTTCGAAAATTAAGACAAGTACTTTTTTCAAATAAGACCTAGTTAAATGTATCAATCTATGCAACGCGTCAAGAATTAGGCAAACGGAAGGATGTCGCCTTCCTTTAAGGCAACACCATACACCACGTCATTTTTGCAGACACGGCATTCAATGATAACGTTTGGCTACAACAAGCACTGACCTTGACTTGCACTTTCGTATAACCGTTTCCATCTCTATCAGAGAGAGAGAGAGAGAGAGAGAGAGAGAGAGAGAGAGAGAGAGAGAGAGAGAGAGAGACTTCCCTACAGTTCTCTGAAATCCTTTTAAACCCAATTAAAACTCTTCACCCAGAAAGATGTCGAGTTCTGGAAGTATAACATGATGTTGCCTGAAGGATGCTGACAGGTAATGGAACAAGTGGCACATATGCGATGGAATAAGTCAATATCTAAATATGGTCTTTGAAATGCACTTATAAACATGACATCTTTTTTTTTCTGGCCCACTTCTTTGAAACCTGATTGCAATTGGTCTTAAACTGCTCACCGCTCAGTGTCCTTGCTTGACACTTGACATAACATAAACTCTATTTCGTCTATAAATGAATCAATAATCTCTTTTGTTTTATTTCTGAAATGAATCTTTCGTATAGCTTAGGAAAATTTATTTGGAAAAAAAAAAGTTCCTCTGAGTCGTTTGTCAAAATAACAGAATATTTGATCAGCTCTCAGACAAGTAGATTCAGAATTAGAAAACAAGAAATTGAATTCCAGATTTTAATCCTTAAAAATGAAAACCTCATTCTATATTTTTTTAAGCGTAATCTCGGTTAATCCAGACGAAATCACGATTTGGGAATATGATTCTCATTTCACAAACATTTTTCTTCAAGAATTGAAGCAAAACGTGTCTTAGATAAATATTAAATGGGTGGGAAATGAAACGCATTGGTTCGGAAGTCACATCATCTCAGTGCATCAGAGAACGACCAGCTTTTTCTTATTGTGCCGTCTGCCTGATTTCTGTTTTTAAATTACATATCTCTATCGCTAGTTTTAAATATTCTCACGTACAAGGAAGTAACTAAATTAGAACTCTCCTCATTTTAACGACAAAAGAATTATCTACGCATGCGCAACAGGTGCTATACGTTCGGAGACGGAACAGATATTCGGAAAAGAAATCAGTTAAGAAAACGGGGAATAATTTTGACGTGCTCATATTCACCTGTTTTTCCAATTGTTCATATAATCTTTCTTTTTGTCTTTCTTTCTTTCTTTCTTTCTTTCTTTTTTTCTGTCTGTCTGTCTTTCTTTCTGTCTTTCTTTCTTTCTGTCTTTCTTTCTTTTTTCTGTCTTTCTTTCTTTCTTTTTTCTGTCTTTCTTTCTGTCTTTCTTTCATTCTTTCTTTCTTTCTGTCTGTCTGTCTGTCTGTCTTTCTTTCCTTCTTTCTTTCTTTCTGTCTGTCTGTCTTTCTTTCTTTTTTCTGTCTTTCTTTCTTTCTTTTTTCTGTCTTTCTTTCTTTCCTTCTTTCTGTCTGTCTTTCTTTCTTTCTTTCTTTCTTTCTGTCTGTCTTTCTTTCTTTCTGTCTTTCTTTCCTTCTTTCTTTCTGTCTTTCTTTCCTTCTTTCTTTCTTTCTTTCTTTCTTTCATTCATTCATTCATTCATTCATTCATAGTGCGTTCTTTTACATCTCTCTGACAAGATGCCATATGGAATTGGACAAAACAAAGAATTAATATACCTGTATATATTTCTGAGATGTGGTATTGTAATTTCGGACAGTTATTCGCAAATGTCAGGAAGAAGATTTTCTGATATTATCCGTCTGGGAGGGGAGCGGCGACACCAGCGTGCGTCACATTTGTGAATTTGTCACATTCACGGCTTTTCGGGCGTTGTTCGCTCCGGTCTTGTTCAGCTGATTGGAATTTCGAACTGAACTTTTAATTTCATCCACCGGAACGCTCAAGCCCTCGG
>OZ038496.1:6094197-6096697 GCA_964036315.1 Acanthosepion esculentum
GGTGTTTTAACACTAGTTTGGTGGTTAACTATTTACCCATAGCTGAGACAGGTGCTACTACCCCGGGTCAGGGTAGACCTGGAAGCAATTAAGAGATGATGTCATGCTCCTCAAAACATAGTGATCAGAGGCCTTGCTGCTGGACGTAGTTTATCGTCTTACCCAGGACGCGGATGTAGTTTATCATCATAACCAGGACGATCAAAGCAATGAATTGTAAAAGATCGAACTGAAGATTATGAAGGAAAGACGATTGACTATTGACTTGTAGAAATCAAGATTGATGTGCTCAAAGAAGCAGTCACGCGGGAGTAAAAATTCTTCCGACAAAGGGTTCTTACAGTTGGAACACGGAGATGAGGTGAGGGGAAATACTCCTTGGAAGTTTCATGATGTGTCTTAAGTCTGAGTGTCTGAAATGGTACAAATAAAGAATTATCGGTTTACCCCTGTATTCCTTGCAATGCATCTATCACGTCGAGTATTTATCTTAGGTAAATTTCAAGTATCTGTTCATTTGACAAAAGAAACAAAAAACAAAAACAAAATTTCCAACGAGTCACGTCTCACCGGAGCAATCATTCTCAGAAATGACCATTCCGTCTTCTGGGAATCCTATCAAATGACTCGAATTGATCGAAAGGGGAATGTCTGCGTCGCGATGAGATGGCACTAGAATCTTTCCCTACACTGAAACTCATCACAGCATGTCTCAGTATCTAAAGCTCAGACACAAATGGTATAATGTTATGAGTTTTCCTGTGAGAAGTACAAGTACTCTCAGCATATCAGGTACTGCTGCCATGATTTCCAAAGCAAGTATTAGGTTTACGGGAGAAAACTGCTGTCTCTATTCCAAACGATTTTGAATTCAAAGTTGTCTTTCATATAGACTGATTACCAACCACGGTTAAAGAGCTCAGTCTATCATCTTACGGCCATGTTACGTCGAAACATTGGTTCCTGTACTGTCACCAAAATTAAGCAATGTTGAGCCTTGTTAGTACCAAGATGGGTGACAGCTTGGGTATACCAGGTACTGTAAGCTTGGATGTGCGGAAGGTGTAATTTATAATGGCTCGTGATTGTTAATCGGAGAGGCGAATTTCAATTCCAGTTCGGTTCTTTATATTCAATTACGCGCCAATATCCTTTTTCCCGGGCTATAGATTAATTAGAAAACATTGCATCAATAAATCATTATTATCGCCGCAAAAATTTCTTACAATTTATAAGGTATTTTTCTGGCTTAAAATAACCTGAAAACAGTTGATCAGTTGAAGAAAACGAATTAATCAATCTAAAACCCAGTGTCCTACTATTTAACCAATAGCTGGGGAGAGAACTCTAATTGTCATCTTTGATAATTGCTTATGTAAGCCAAAAGCTTAGATTGGATTAAAAAAATATGTATCAATATTGTGATTTTCTTTCTTCGTTTAATGATAATGTTATTAAGCTTATGAGACGATATGAAAATAAATGGACGACATTTGTTCATATTATTTAATGAAACATGTATGAATATATATATATATATATATATATATATATATATATATATATTGTTTTCCAAAAGATGGCGTTGCTCGAGATTAAAAAGAGAAAGAAAATGAGTGATTCTTTAAAAAAAAGTCGTTTGACATTTAATATTTCTCCGCCTTTAGTGTTCGAGTTTTGAGATGAAAAACCATTCAGAATGGGTAGAAAATACATGAAAAATTGTTTTTCTTTTATCCATGCGTTCTCCATGTCGACAGTAGGGAATACATTTGGGCATGTAATCCCGAAAGAGTTATAAATTACTGATATTTCGAAAAAGGTTCATGAAAGTATATTTCGAAAAAAGTATATTTCGGTCCCGTAATAAACCTATGATGTTTAACATCTTAAACTGTTCAATTTCATTGGGCTAGACTTAGTAGTTTTCAAGATAATTGATTTTAAAATGACGTCAAATTTTTGGGGACATTCTGTATATATATATATATATATATATATATATATATATATATATATATATATATATATATATATATATATATATTGTTGAAACTTGACTAATGCATGGAATAATAATGCAAACACAAAATGTACTTAGAATAAAATGTATTGAAACAAGAAAGTGTACACAATATTTACATATAGTCTTTTGTATATTTCTGGGAAGACCGTTCCTGGAGAATGTGTTGAGTAAGTCGCAGTCGGGATTGAGTCTCTAGTTGGATCTCTTGATTCGCCTCCATGTCTTCCCGGTACCAACCATATTTATATCGTCGGTACTCCACTATGCAAATTAGGTGGATCCTACCACAACATATATATATATATATATATTTATTTAAAGACATTTATAATATTGTTAACCTTCTTTTTATAGATCCAAGTATTTAAGCAAATGCTCTGTTTTATAATAAACAGTATTAAAAATATTATAAATGTCTTTAAATAAATTGTCGGACTATGTCCAATTCAAATATATATATATATATATATATAT
>OZ038496.1:6101697-6149197 GCA_964036315.1 Acanthosepion esculentum
CTTTAAAGATTTCCACCATAAATTTCTAATCGGATCCAAACTGTTTATTGGACATGTCTTTGATCTTTATATACTTTTTCCTGAAGAAAAGGTTTAATCCACATTGATCTGTGACCATATGCATTATTTTTCTGAAAAGTGATTTAATTATCACCAAACTAATATTCAATCAATGAAATGAGAAAATTATCCACAATTTCATTGATTGTTAATGTAATGATTTGCTATTTATCTTGGACCTTAGATGTCATGAAAACCCATATCATGGATGATTTGGGAAATTTTCTTTCTTTTTCAGTCAGTCGTCTTTATACGTTTCATTTGAATGTTACTAGACTAATATTTCAGCATCATTGACATGAGCAATATAGATTCTAAATTCATCAGAAAATTCATCAAAATGTTAATTGTCCACATCCCATGATTGTGTCTTCTGTTATCGCAAAAACTGAATCCTCCTCCTCTTGCAGCATGTGTTCGCCTCCATTCGTTTCGTTGAACATTTTCGATTTTCGATCTTCGATGAATATTACTTTGAATTTTCTACGTGGACACCTTGATGCCTTTCGCCATCTATCATCACGTTTTCCTTTTAACCCTTTTAACTATCCCTTTTCTTATAAATCTGTGCCAAATATTAGAATTTTAGTGACAACCAACGTCTTCCACCATACTGCACTACACAAAGTCATTTGGGTGTGAACCAGCCAACAAAACCTCATAAAAACCTACGATCTTTAGAAACCTCAGTAGCAACGTTTAGCGCTGAGAACTTTACTGCAAGGGAGTATCACTTCGGGTGTGTGTATATATATATATCAGGAGGTCAGTTGAATCCGCTACCTTGGTTTCAACGTTACGGTACCCGCTGGCGATTTTTATCAAATAACCACCTAACGCTTATAACAAAAAAAAAAAATAGAATGCTACATCATTATTTTAAAAAATAAATAAAAAAATGTTGGGTACAATAGAAAGGCGGGAGGAGGAGGATTTGAATAATAATAATAATAATAATAATAATAATAATAATAATAATAATAATAATAATAATAAGATATGGCATTCCCTGCAGACTGCAATGTATCTTTGAAGATATTCGAAAAACTGTCAAAATACAAGGACCTTGAAATAGAAATCTCAAAAATGTGGCACATGGGAACATCAACAAGTCCTGTTGTAGTTGGAGCCCTTGGACTGGTTGGAAAAGATTCCACTAGGCTGATTGAAGGGATCCCTGGAAGTCCATGCCTCAAAGAGATACAAAAAATTGTTCTGACAAGTACAGCCCACACTTTACGAAGGGCTTTATCTATGTAATTATTTTTTTATTTTATTTTTTTTTTATTTTTTTATTTTTTATTTTTTGCAGTGGAAAGTGTCATGATGCCATTTCTAACCTTAGGTCCATGGGCGGGACACGGAAAGAAATGTGCAAACGCCAGATATCAAAGGAAATAATAATAATAATAATAATAATAATAATAATAATAATAATAATAATAATAATAATAATAATAATAATGGAAATCAGAACAAGAACATGAAGAAGAACAAGAAGAACAAGAAAAAATTATAAATGTATTGATGGGGTGTTAAGTACTTTTTTTTATCCAGCCTCATATGCAACTGATGTGTACATAAGGACTTAAAACTTCGGATTTCTGATTTAAAAAGTTTTTTTCTTGAATTCGAAAATATCCTAATCGCTAATTTTCCTGTTAGTAAAAATTGCAAATATTGTTGTGATTGTTGTACTTTTTTGCCTTTTTAAAAAAAAATAAAGCACGAACAAAAATACAATATTTTAAGAAAATGAAAAGTATTTTCGTATCAAAAGACCATGAGTAACAAACTATTTAAGTTGTTCAAAATGCTCCCTTCACGTTCAATAAAACGGTGAACCCTACCAACAGGGCTAAGTGGATAAAAGCGTTACTGGAATTAATTGACCCAATGAGTTGTGAGTTCAATACCTGACAACAGCAGAGGAAAACTTGGAGGGTTGTGTTAGATTTCATTGAATAGAGGGCTTAATATCTGTATAAATCGTTCACTCCCCAGTAATTTACAATCGCCTGATGAAATGCAGTGATACGCATCGAAACACAACTGCGATTTTGGCGTTTTCGATGTAATATCATAAAATTATATATATATATATATATATATATATATATATATATATATATATATATATATATATATATATATATATATATATATGTATATATATATATATATGCTGTATACGGTTTTCTTTAATACGCAAGTGCTTTCGGCTGTACATTCAGGCATGGAAATTATTTTGTTTTTGGTAAAATTCAGGTAGCATCCGAGACGAATATATATATATATATATATATATATATATATATATATATATATATATAGCATAATGAGAAGCCACGTATACTTTCCTAATATGTATATAATATAGAAAAAACAATTGAAAAGTTGCAAATTTGAAAAAAATTGAATGTTTTTTGTGAAAGTATTTATTTATATTTTTTTATATATATATTTGATTTTTCAGATCGACCCCCAAAAATATTACTACAGTTAGATTTACGTTAGAAATATTCAAACACGTGACGTCCGCGTCTCGCGACGGATGCTACTTAATGCAAACAAAATTCTGAAAACCGTCATTTCTGATGAAAGATCGGGGTCGATCTGAAATATCATATATATATGATACTCACGTAAATCATTATTATTTCACCATGAAGAAGCATGGATAAAGAAAGATGGGATATTTGACACTACAATGGGAAGCTTTGACGGTGCAGTGACATGCGAAATCGTAGGCATTTACTTACTACACGAACTAAGCAAAATAATAGATAGAAATGACACAGGGCTCTACAGAGATGACGGTCTCATAATCTTAAGAAACTGCAACAAACAAAAGACTGATAAAACTAGAAAAGCAATAATTAAAATTTTCAAAAGTAACGGATTCGAGATAGATATAAAAACTAACCTAATCGAAGTAGATTTTCTAGATGTCACCTTCAACCTAAGAAAAGGCACACACAAACCATACAGAAAACCGAATGATAAACCACAGTATATACATATATACTCCAACCACCCACCTTCTATAATCAAACAGATACCTAAATCGATTAACCGCAGGCTTTCCGACAATTCTTCCGATGAATCTATATTTAACAAGGCCAAGAAAGACTACGAAACAGCCCTAAAAGATAGCGGATTCCCAGCAACACTCACATACTCACCACAGAACACAAAAAAGACCAACAGAAAAAGAAATATCATATGGTTCAACCCACCGTACAGCAAAAACGTAAAAACAAACATAGGAAAAATATTCTTCAAGCTTTTACACAAACACTTCCCGGAATCAAGCACCCTACACAAAATATTCAACAAAAACACAGTAAAAATCAGCTACAGTTGCACCGAGAACATGGCACAAATAATAAAAAAGCACAACAGAAAAATTATTAACAAACCACACGAACAAATTAAACCCACGTGCAACTGCAGAATAAAAAACGAATGTCCCTTAAACGGTAATTGTTTACAAAACAACGTAATCTACCAAGCCACGACAAAATCAGCAGATAATGAAGAAAAAGTATATATAGGAGTAACCGAAGGACCATGGAAATAAAGAAATTATGTACACAAAATGTCTTTCACAAATAGTAAATATGCGAACAGCACAATGCTTTCTAAGTATATCTGGGAAATAAAAAACAAAACACACACCACACCAAAAATATCTTGGAAAATAAGGAAAAAATCATCAGCCTACAACAACCTATCAAAAACCTGCAAACTTTGCTTGGAGGAAAAAATAGCTATCATTAACTTCCCAGATCAAAATAAATTATTAAATAAAAGATCCGAGCTAATCTCAAAATGTAGACATGAAAACAAATTTTTACTACGTAACTTAAAATAGAAAAATAAATAAATATATAAACAAACAACAATAAAGTAAGCAAAATAAATTACTCCAAACAAATCATAAAACCACACCTGTTAGAATATACGAAATAAA
The DNA here is from genome assembly GCA_964036315.1 of Acanthosepion esculentum. NCBI lineage: Eukaryota > Metazoa > Mollusca > Cephalopoda > Sepiida > Sepiidae > Acanthosepion > Acanthosepion esculentum. The sequence goes on from OZ038496.1 coordinate 6,105,734, forward strand.
ATCAAAACAAAAGAACGGACGAAAGTTATAACTGTTATACAAAAAAAAAAAAAAAAAAAAAAAACATTAATAAAAGATAATATACTACGTTACTTAAAAACCGAAAGCCAAAAAGATATAGTGTAACAAATAAATAACAACAAGTATAATAAATCGATCTAAATACATCCAAATATATAAATAAACTAACAACCGATTACGATATACTAGCCGTTTAAAAAACAAAGCAAAACAAAAACAAATAACGATAACCAACCTAAATAGATAAATTAAAAACTGTTCCCACCTAAATAATAGTCAGAAAAAACCACAAATTCAACAAACAGATTTAATCAATGACAAATAAACAAATATATAAGATAAAAAATAAAAATGAAAATAAATAAAAACAAGCAAAACAATTTGACCCAAATAAATAAGCGAACAAGCGATTTCCGGTAATGACGGCCATTATAGACTACCAACAATAAGCTATATAAACAAATTTTTACTACGTTAACCAAAAACACCGATCAAAATAAAAGAATAAATAAATAAATATATAAGATAAAAAATAAAAATAAAAATAAAAAAACAAACAAAAAACAAGGAAAACAATTTGACATGAATAAATAAACAAATAAGCCACTTCCGGTAAAAGTAAGCGCCAAAATAGACTACCCATAATGCACCACTGACCCTTATATAAATAGCCGAGAAAAATAACAGCACTAGTCGCCTGACGATTGCACTAGCATGAAACAGACTGTCGCCTCTAAGTGCTGACTTCCATGTCCACTTTTATATTTACACACGCTCTATCTCTGATATTGAGCACTTTGCCCCATAAATATAGCACACTTTAAGACTATATTTCTGCATATATATATATATATATATATATATATAGAGAGAGAGAGAGAGAGAGAGAGAGAAATATAAATAAATAATTTCACAAAAAACATTCAATTTTTTTTAATTTGCAACTTTTCAGTTGTTTTTTCTATATTATATATATATATATATATATATATATATATATATATATATATATATATATATATATATATATATTGGTGTGTATATGTGCGTGCCTTTCTCAATGTAGGTGCGGATAATCGCTTACGTGTGACTTTCATTGTATGTATATGTTGTCGGTTTTTTTAAGGGTCGTGGACACCTATTTCCTCTTTCTTCGTTTCTGGCATGTTTTTATATATAAATATGTCTACGTGTTTGTGTATTATAATCTGATTGTGTATGCATTGTCTTTTGCAAGATTTCACCCTCGCCTGCCCATACCACGACTTCAAATGTACCTCAGCTGCAACGAAGCTCAAAGCAACATTAGATTTTAACGTTTATTCTAACTGAATTTTTGGCCTTAATTTTTTAAACTTAATGCAGATTAAATTTAAAATTGGTTAATTTTAATTTTATAGTGAAATTTAATATTAATTAGAATTAATTCTTTTTTAGTCCAACCCTAACATTAAAGCATGAATTAATTATTATAACCAATGTTCGTTGTCAAGTTTTTTGAATTCTCATATACTTGTATTTTGACTGGTCATTCCAGCTTATGTAAGAGTGTTTCCTCTAAGGAGGGGCGTTTGATTGATTTGAACCATTTAAAACCCTTTATTCTACATTCAACACCATCACTTGATAAGACACCAGAAGAGTTGAAACAAAATGCCTATTTTTGTAGTGATTGTATAACATATTTATAATAAATAATTATATATATATATATATATATATATATATATATATATATATATATATATATATGCTATTTACATTATCGAATGTCGAACTGAACCCTTTATTTTGCTCGTTGGGGTAGACTGTTCTAGTTGCTCGTGCCTTGTAATCACCTGTTAAGAAAACATGGCACAATGGATAAAGGCATTGGTTAGATCCAGTGATAACTGACATCCATTAGACATGGCACGTGGAACTAGAACAGTCTACCCCAGCGAGCGAGATAAAGGGTTCAGTTTGACATTAAATCCACCTGAAGAAGGCCGGAGCGTACAACGGCCGAAACGTTGTGATAAATATGGCAACAAAGATGAGGACAATAGTCTGAATAATGTAAATAGTGTATATAATACCTCATCTCAGAAATATATATATATATATATATATATATATATATATATATATATATATATATATATATATATATATATATATATATATGAAGAAATATAGTTTAAAGGTGTGCTATATTTATGGGATAAAGTGCTCAATATCAGAGATAGAGCGTGTGTAAATATAAATATAAAAGTGAACATTGAAGTCAACACTCAGAGGCGACAGGCTGTTTCATGCTAGATGCAATTGTGGCCTGACGATTGCGTCTAGCATGAAACAGACTGTCGCCTCTAAGTGTTGACTTCGATGTTCATTTTTACATTTATATATATATATATATATATATATATATATATATATATATATATATATATATATATATATATATATATATATATATATATTATATATATATATATGTATATATATATATATATGTACCAAGGTGTCAAGAATTTATATTGATATCTATCAAAAATATATATATATGTCTTATAGATTTAGCTCATCTTATGATGAGACTGAAAAACGCAATAATATATTCAAGTTATATTTTTATATCGTTAAGAAATAAAACTTCATGTAGCAACCGTTTTTGTATTGAAATCACATCCGTAGAATCGATATGAGATGATATTCTTTCGGTACAGAAACTATAGGTTGACAGCATGAAAAATTAATCTAATCTCATCATTAGTTTTCCTCAATTAATGAACTTTTCAACGGATCAATTTCCATAACTATCTTCTCTTCCAAGTTAGAATCTTTGTAACGCTGTATAATCGACCTTCCTTTCGTTCGTGGACATCTTTGTGCCTGATAAGTAAAATAACAGTTGAAATATTCTGTGGAGTCGATCTGCAGCAGTTTGTCTCTTAAGTAAACTCGAACGTCAACCTCTAGTATCTTCGGGACAGAAGCATCTAGGTTTGTCATTAAGTAGACTTTTGCATGCATACGGCTGTAAAACCCTTAATTCTATCTGATATCCATTGATCACTTGATCGATCCGCTGATCAATAATGCTGCTATTGTATTTGCCAGCGAATAAACAAATATCCAATTATACTGGACCATTTCTCATAATAACAATCCATTTTGACTATTCAGTCGTACTTTTTCTCTATTGTGCTGATATGATTCGTAAGTGCACGCACAAGTGTATCCACTCTTGCTTTTCGACTTGCTCGATTGTGCGCTTCGGGAAGATAACTTCTGGCTCATAAAAGCCTTCATATATGATAGTCATGCCAGCACGTATAAAAATTGCTTGGCTCTTTGAGTGACTTTTAATCTAGAATGCTGATAATACTAGCAGATAATACAAATCAGTAGATAGATAGATAGATAGATAGATAGATAGATAGATAGATAGATAGATAAAAAATAGACATATACATAGATAAAGAGAGAGAAAATTAACAGATTTAAAAAGATAGATAGATAGATAGACGGATAGACAGACAGACAGATAGATAGATAGATAGATAGATAGATAGATAGAGAAAATTAACAGATTTAAAAAGATAGATAGATAGATAGATAGACAGATAGATAGATAGATAAATAGATAGAGAGAGAGAGAGAGAAAATTAACAGATTTAAAAAGGAAGATAGATAGATAGACAGATAGATAGATATATAGATAGACAGACAGACATATACATAGATAGAGAGAGAAAATTAACAGATTTAGAAAGATAGATAGATAGATAGATAGATAAGGATCATACTTACATTGATAAATATATAGATAAATATATAATAAACCGATTTTGATATACATACATACATACATACATACATACATATATACATGTATACATAAACAAATAGATATATACATAGATAGATAGAGAAAGAGAAAGAAATTTAACAGATTTAAATAGATTGATAGATAGATAGATAATGACACTGAGATAGATAGATAGATAGATAGATAGATAGATAGATAGATAGATAGATAGATAGATAGATAGATAGATAGATAGATAGATAGATAGATAGATTAGGTTTCTCTGTCATAAAGCGACAAAATACTTTGACTATCATGGTTTTTATATTAGGCAACAGTGGGCAAGTGTGTTTGCTAAATATGTCTCTATGTCAAGCGCCCATAGCCGATGTTTCTAAAAACATAGTTTAGTCTGAGACGTAGTCTGAGAATCTGAACATTCAGTTACAATGGAATTTATTGTATTAACCAATGGATGGTACCATTAACAGAATGGCTGTTTTAATATGTCAACTACACTCATATATATATATGTATACATATATATATATATATATATATATATATGTATATATATATATATATATATATGTGTGTGTGTGTGTGTGTGTGTGTGTGTGTTTGTGTGTGTGTGTGTGTGTGTGTGTGTGTCTGTGTGTGAGTGCATATATATGTGTGTATACATATATATAATTTAAAATAATGAAATAGAAACTCAGAGAAAATACAAACGATTTCTATACTAGGATTTATGGACATATAAGTATTTATGGGGTATATAATTATTTATAGGATATATAATTATTATATATCGATTTTAGATATACGACAATCTTGAAACCGTTTTCGTGTGAGGCGTTTCGTCCTTTAGTATTTCATCAGACTAAGTTTATGTTTAAGTTAATGCAACAACGCATGCGCACGAACGAACGACGCTAGGAATTTAAAATTTTAAGATGGAGTTTTTTTGTGTCAATATGTGTTTGGCGTATAAAATCTAGCCGAATTTTTTTTATATTCTTTTTTGTTTATATTTCCATCATTTTGGTTATTAAATTTTCCACCTTGTGATAATAGAATATCTCCAATGAATGGTGAAACGTTGTAAGAACCTGGATGCAAATACAATCCCAGGCTCGAGATTCAATGAAGTTGTACGATTATTATTAAATTGATAATTACGAATGACGCGTGTGATTTTAATGAAAGAGGAAGCGATGATAATATGAATATAAGGAGGATAGATAAAGATTGTATTTTTCATGGACGCACATATGTGGGAATATTTTCTATTAAATTTGCAGTTCTTGGGAAAAATCGCTTTCGAGTTTTCTTCTTAGATCTGGATCAGATTAGCAATGTAGGTGGTTTGTCTGCTACGAAATGGCATGAAGTGTTTTTTTCCTCTAGTCAATTCACTCGTGTCTCATTAAAGCATTTGTTACCTTAGTATATTTATTTATTTATAAATCACAGGATAATGACAATTCCAAAGGGTATTAACACGTAAGTGAATGTAACGGATCCGACTGGAATGCGAACTCGGCTCTTCGATTCCGTAATCTGAACCGCTATCCATTACTCCACCGCATAATTCAGTCGTGTTCAACATATGAATCTAACATCAATATATTGAATCTGCGATAAAAAATTGTACTTTGATCACCGCTTGTCAACAAACATCATTAGAAAAAAGAGAATGGAATAAATACTTCAAGAAAATAATGACTGACTTAATTGAATATTTTATCATCCGAAAGAGCAAAGTCGCTCTTAAATTATGAACTGGTGAGAGACAACGCGAGAGACAAGTTTATTGATAAGGGAGTGAATAATTTAGATCATGTCGTATGTGTAACTTTACGGTAGAAACAAAAGGAAAATTATTTTCTAAGCAAGAGCTTGTTATTTATAAGAGGAAGTGATTGTTAGATCTCTAGAGAAAGAGAAGTTAATATGGCGAAGTGAAAATTAAAGTATTGTCATTTATTCCGATAGTCTATAGAAAGCAATAAGTTTTTGGAAGGGCAATGAAGAGAAATTTTGGAGATTAACATTTCTGTCGTTTCGTTGAGAGAAAGTGTCTAAATATTCATGCAGACTGTTACTATTTAATATGCCATGCGTGATACACGCTTAGGCGATCATGTATCTTTCGATATATGACAATTTTTTCCCGCAGTAGGTTGCCATTTCTTTCTGCGGTAGACCAGTTGCCATCTAAGGCTATAGAACCCGGTCGTCCTGCTATTTACCCATAGCTTCCGAGCAATGTTAAGTCAGTTATGTGCCATGCGTGATACAGGTTTAGGTGATCATGTATCTTTCAATATATGACTGACGAGGCAGATTTTTCCCAGAGTAGGTTGCCATTTCCTTCTGGGGTAGACCAGTTGCTATCCAGAGTTATAGAATCCGATCGTGTCCTGCTATTAACCCATACCTGGTGGGAGAAGAAGGGATTTCATACCTTTCCCAAGCTTATTACCACGTAAATAAATGTAATGGATTCGATTGGAATTTGAACTCGGCTCTCCGATTCCTCAATCCGAGAATGTTTCTACTGTAATGTATTTGATGCTCACTGGGTGTCATAAACTTGGGCCTTTTTATTCCCCTATGCTAAGATGAACCGGTAGTTTAACGGTTATCCAAACAGAAAATGGAATCTACACAATTGTATTCACTTTCTCACAAATGCACTTGAGAAAGTAATTATTTCTCACTTGAAGAGAATACTAACGCTCTTTCAATCCCGTCATGGGTATAACGACAAACTATACCCGCCTCCTGGGTAAGACGATAAACTACACCCGCCTCCTGGGCAAGATGATAAACTACATTCGTCAGCAAGGTTTCGGATTAGGAGGTTTTAAGGAGCGTGGAACCACCTCTTAATGTTCTCACGTCCACCCTGACCAGGGGTGGTAGCACCTGTTAAGGTCCCAGCTATGGGCAAATAGTTAACCCCTAAACGGGCTTCAAAATTCTATGAAAGTGTAAAAATAGGTTTTAATACTAGCAATACTTTTGGCATTAAATTTATTATAAGCAATACATTTTTGAAGAAAATATATTACCAGCAATAAACATCTTGTCGGCATTAGATAACCCATTCAGGTTGTTATACCTTAAAACAAAACAAAACAAACCAATATACACTGAGATAGATAGATAGATAGATAGATAGATAGATAGATAGATAGATAGATAGATAGATAGATAATGATCAAACTTAGATAGATAGATAGATAGATAGATAGATAGATAGATAGATAGATAGATAGATAGATAAGAAATATTACCAGGAATAAAAATTTTGTCGGCATTAATTAAACCATTCAAGTTGTTATGCCGTAAAACAAAGCAAATCAAACCAATATATACTGAGATAGATAGATAGATAGATATTAACAGACTAAAGTAGATAGATATTAGATTTAAGTCGATAGATATTAACAAACTGAAATAGATAGATAGATAGATAGATAGATAGATAGATAGATAGATAGATAGATAGATAGATAGATAGATAGATAGATTAGAAATATCACCAGCAATAAGAATGTTGTCGGCATTAAATAACCCATTCAGGTTGTTATGCCCTAAACCAAACCAAACCAAACCAAGCTAAACCAAACCAAACTCTTTCGAGGGATAAAATTTTCAAATGTTTATGTCACTTCTTATTCGATTTATCGATTGTCATTGTTAAAATAAATGATTATTCCTACTCTTCTTTGTAAATCTTACAATCTGATATTATTTTTGTCCGAGACCAAATTGAAAATTCTTCGGGCGCTATTTTGATTTTGAACTTGTTTTGGTCGTTCGCCGCCAGATATTATTGTCTTTGAAAAATCTGAAAAAATATATTAATTGAGAGTCATTTACGATTTCTAAAAAATATTAAAATAAATGATTCATTAATTTCTATTTGGTGGGATTATCTCCCATATTTAGAAATCACTTTATTCCATTAAACTGAATATGATGACGAAATCACTTTATCAGTTATTAATACTCGTCTGTAGTTAGGCTTTTGTTTCGAATAATATTACACTTGTTCTAGAACTGTCAAAAAATGGTACATTGCAGTTTTAGGAAAGGAAACACCCCAAAATAAAAATAAATTTTTATTCGTCGTAAGATTAAGAAAGACTGCAAATGCCTGCGCTTGGGTTGAATTTTTTTTTTTTTTGGTTAAATTTAGATTGATCTTGTTGCACCGAGAAACAACATTTGAAAAGCTGACTTTAATTTTGAGAGAAACAAAAGATAAATTAAATGAGATTTTTAGCGCTGGAAGACAACCGCTCCAGTAGACGGACAACTTTGAATTGTAAACCTCGTGAAACTTAACAGGAAATCACTCCAGTATATTTCCCCAAGAAGCCATAGCGCTTCAAGGATAATAAAAAGTGAATGGAAAATATGGAGAACCGTTACCGCTTACGTTCTGAAAGTCAGATTATAAAATGGTACATACAGAATACTAAAAAAAACTGTTAATTACAAACATCCATATGTAGCCGATTTTTTTGTCAATCGTGTATTAACTGTAAATTGATAGAGGCGCGTGTGTGCGTTCGTGTGTGTGTGTGTTAACGTGTGAATTGTAGAAACCCAGGTGAGTGAAATCATCTGACCTACCTTTTTACACTTATTTTTCTTAATCTAGGATGTCTATTAAAATGTCCCGTGAAAAAGTAATCACACAATACAGACCACAAAAATAATTACTTCAAAAGTAATAGCGTCCAAATTATGAATGTGGGATAAAATTTCTGAAATTGCATTGATATGAATTTATAAAAGATATAATTAAGAATTATAACATATACAAAGTATATAAAATTATAAAAGATATAATAAAACATTAATAAAAATATTAAAAATAATATCAAAAAATTGTTATAAAATATTTAAAAAATTCTTACCAAAAAAATTAGTATCAAAATTGTTTATAAATATCAAAAAATTCTTTTAAAATATCCAACAGCCATTCTTATCATGGGGGAATGTAAAATTCATTTTAATTGCTTCTAAAGATAATTCTAAAATATTCTGAGTCGTAGTGATTTTCAAGCGTAGCTCAGATGTGGCACAAGGCCAAAAGTATGGGGCACCCAGTGAGGATCAAACTCACTACTCAGTCGTTATTGTTCTAGCGAGACAAGCTTACCAAACATTACACCGCCTCCAGGTGCTCAAAAGTGATTTTGCAAGCGTAGCTTAGATGTGGCACAAGGCGAAAGTTGCGGCACCCAGTGAGGATCGAACTCACTACTCAGTTGTAATTGTTCTAGCGAGACAAGCTTGTTAGCCATCACATCACCTCGGGGTGACCAATAGAGTCGTAACCAAAGCAATTGGGTTATTAGTAATATGCATCGCAATAGCAACAATCATGTCAAAAACTAGGGAATGTTGTACAATAATCAAATATATTAGAGTTGTATTGGGAGCATGATATATAAATATAATAACATATTATATATGATATAATATAAAGCATAATGGTGGGTGATCGATTGATATTTTTTATTTAATATTTGTCTATATTTCTGAGATGAGGTATTATGTACATTATTTATATTATTCCGACTATTGTCTTCATCATTGTCGGCATATTTATTACAACTTTCAGTATCTGTCTATATTTCTGAGATGAGGTATTATGTACACTATTTACATTATAGGACTATTGTCCTCTTCTTTGTTGCCATATTTATCACAACATTTCGGCCCTTCAGTATATTTCTTGTGGAGCGTTTCACACTGACTCGAGGTAGTATTATGTGTTACGATCCCAGTTACGGGCAAATAGTTTAGCCCCAAACTGGGGTCAAAGCACTATGAAAGAGTAAAAATAGTTTTTAAGACCAGCAATAAATGTTTGTAAAAAATGATTACCAGGAATGAATTTTGAAGAAAAAAATAATTCCCAGCAATACATTTTTGGAAAAATAAAATAAAAATCTTACCTTGTATGCCATAAAACAAACCAAACCAAATCAAATCTATTAGTCAGTTTGGAATACGAAAACGTAAACCGGAGTTCGAATTCGCGTTGGTTTCCTTAATTTATGGCGATAAATAGGATCGCGTATTTTCAAGTTCACACTGCTCTCCGGTCTTTTGGACTCGTTTTCTGTTTATGATTGGTTTTGGGGTTTCCTACAAAATCACTTAAAGACGTCAAATTTGTTCCTTTGGTTATGTTTTCTCAATCACAGCAATGTTGACCTTTTAACCTCTAGAGTTAACCGCTAACTTTCCCACATCGTCCCATGAATTTCACTGTTTGCTTTTTCTTATGCCTGTACAACGCCACAGAGTAACCCACTAGCTTGTCTGGCTCTTGGTTCTTGTAATTGGGTGAGCACTAGTAAAAATAATAGCCTTGGGATAGGTATGAATCTATCTTCTCCCATGAGCTATGAGTTAACTTGTTGGATATGGGGTATCTTTGTTAATCTCAAAAATATTAATACAATATTCACTCGAAAATATAGACTTATTCTTCAGTCCAAAGTATGCTTTGGCTTTAAATAACCTATGAAGGGTGGATAAATCGTAGAACAGAAATTAGTCGACCAATCATTTACTCTGATTAATTCTAATTTTGTCTCACATGCTTTAAATATGACGTAAAACAAACACTGAAACATCAGAAAAAAAAAAAAATTCCTTCATTGTGTATAAAAACTGATTATCAAATGGAATAATCAATATTGGATTCTATTGTAATCACAATTATTTTCTCTTCTTATATTAAGAACGATGTAATATTGCAGACTCCCCAACGTTGTCTGTATCGACCAATATTCTGATAATTGGCGCAATAATCAATAGAATGCCGCCATTGAACAGAAAGTTAATTAATCACTTCTAAAATGCCGTTCACCCTGCAGCCAAATTATTATTTGAACGTAGGTAATATTTGAAGTGCTCTAAATCTATCAAAAAGCCCGCCGGTTACTTATGCGACTCATCAAAGGAATCGATAGATAAATTTACGCCTGAAAAAATCGAACGCCCAACCTATTTTGTCTGCACGGATCAGCTTTGATCTTGTCGACTGTCGTAAAAAGAATAAACGACTGCTTGTCTCTTCTTCGTAAATCTTAAGAACCTGACATTATTTTTGTCCGGAACCAAACTGAAAAATTCTTCAGGCGCGATTTTGCTTTTGGACTTGTTTTCGTCTTTCGCTGCCAGATATTGTTTTGTCTCTTGAAAAAAATTGAGAAATTATATTAATTGAGAAAAAATTACAATTTCTAAATGATTCATTAATTTCTTGTTTAAACTTGTATTTATTTTATTAATTTCTATTTAGTCTATTCCAGTATGTAAGCTTATAAATTGTCGATATCATTCTTACATTATTGAATAATGTCCTCATCTTTGTCGCCATGTTTCGGCGTTGTATGCTCCGGCCTTCTTCAGGTGGTTGGAATCTCAAACTGAACACTTTATTTTGCTCTCTGGGGTAGATTGTTCTAGTTCCACGTGTCATGTCTAATGGATATCACTTATCTCCTGTTAATTCCCATCTCAAAGTTCTTCACCGCCTTAACCAGATATTGAACTCAAACTCTTCGGGTCCTGTCACTGGATTTAACTAACGACTTTATCCACTGTGCTATGTGCCCTTGAGTATTAATTTCTAGGTATTATAAACCTAATGTCTTCAGCACCCATTTTTACAGAGCTTATGTTGCAATTTTTGCTGTTATCATTGCATTTTTTTTACCACAGCTCGTATTGCAATTTTTGTTGTTATTATTGCTTTTCTCTTGCACTCCTTATTACTGGTTCCCACATTGTATTCATTTCTATGCTTGGTCGGCCCAGGAGATTTTTGTGGCCTAGCATATGTGCTAATTCCTTAAGTTTACTAATTTTCCAATGATGTTTTACGAATAATGTAAATAGAGTACATAATACCTCATCTCAGAAATATAGACAAATACTGAAGCATCATTATTGCTGAAGTCCTGGGTATGACGATAAACTGCATCCGGCAGCAAGGCCACTGATCGGAAGAGGCGTGGAACCACCTATTGATTGCTGTTGTTCCTACGTTTAAACTGATTCGATGTGGTACTACCTGTTAGGCTCCCTGTTATGGACAATTAGTGAACCCCCAAACATTATAAAAGTACAAAAATACATTTTATAGTAAAAATGCCAACGATACATTTTTATAATAAAATTACCAACAGCACATTTTTAACGAAGAATTACCATCAGTAAATTTTATAACAAAACGACCAACTCTAGCCGAAGTCATGAAATTATGTTCCAAATATTTAGATTCCGGTTTTAAATAACAACATCAACCGAACCATAGCTTAATTTCGAATACCCTTCAAATTTCGTTACTAGTTTATCACTATACTGAGTATTGGTAGACATAAACTAGGAAATTTTAAGATTGTATCACCCGACCATCTGTGGGTACCTTTGAACAAAATCAAACAACCGAATTGAAAGAAATCTTTCAGGGTATTAATCCATATAATATCCTACAATTTCTTCAAAATATCAAGCTGTGTTCCAAAATGTAACTTCAACAAAACTACAACATAAAACACACATATCACACGAACAGGTATCGTGTGTAAGAGCAAAATTATAAAATTGTTAGATAAACTTTTAACCGTTGTATCTTAGAAATGATTAAAGATATCTTACTGGAATTTTACGAGGTTTTTATAACAATATTGGGATAAGAATGTATTCTGCTCTATGTTGAAATGATGATCCATCTTGATGTTGTGACCGCCTGATACACTTTTCCTCACTATTGTTCCATCTTTTTAAAACTTATTCACCGTTCTCTTGATGGCTCTTGAATGGAGTTATGAGATGAAAGCCAGAGTATGAATGTTGGTACAATTACTGACGGCCTCAATGATCTTTTCCTCTCACCATTGCTCACTTGAGAAGACAGTGAAGGCTGAGAAAAACGATTTTAATCTGTTCTCTTTTCTAGGGATTTTTAAGGATTTTTACCAAAGATGGTGTCTAGATGGCTAACTTCTGAAAACGTGGAAAAAGAAACACAATTAGTTTTTTTTTTTAAATATTAATGGATGGACAATTATTCAATGCTTTTACACGATTTGGACAATTTTGCTGTTACACAATTTGGACAATTTTATTGTTACACGATTTGGACAATCATGCTGTTACACGATTTGGACAATTTTGCTCTTACACGATTTGGACTATTATGCTGTTGCACGATTTGGACAATTTTGCTGTTACACGATTTGTACAATTTTACTGTTACACGATTTGGACTATTATGCTGTTCCACGATTTGGACAATCATGCTGTTACACGATTTGAACAATTTTGCTGTTACCCGATTTGGACTATTATGCTGTTGCACGATTTGGACAATTTTGCTGTTACACGATTTGGACTATTTTGCTGTTGCACGATTTGGATAATTTTGCTGTTGCACGATTTGGACAATTTTGCTGTTACCCGATTTGGACAATTTTGCTGTTGCACGATTTGGACAATTTTGCTGTTGCACGATTTGGACTATTATGCTGTTGCACGATTTGGACAATTTTGCTGTTGCACGATTTGGACAATTTTGCTGTTACCCGATTTGGACAATTTTGCTGTTACACAATTTGGACTATTATGCTGTTGCACGATTTGGACTATTTTGCTGTTGCACGATTTGGACAATTTTGCTGTTACCCGATTTGGACTATTATGCTGTTGCACGATTTGGACAATTTTGCTGTTACACGATTTGGACAATTTTGCTGTTACACGATTTGGACTATTATGCTGTTGCACGATTTGGACTATTATGCTGTTGCACGATTTGGACAATCATGCTTTTACACGATTTGGACAATTTTACAGTTACACGATTTGGACAATTTTGCTGTTACACGATTTGGACAATTTTGCTGTCCCACTCTGCATATGCATGTAATGTATTTAACTGTTTAGGAGGAAATATCATATTTTCATTACTTCAAAGCTCCCAAAAGTTCAAAGTTCGACATTAAAATGACACATGAAGGTGTTGATATGCCGTTAAACAAATCAGTCAATCAATCATTCTTGTTGACGATAATCACGAACTCGTTCAGAAGCATTCTTTTTCAGTGTAAATCCATCTACGGGAAATTCGGTCTTTGAATATCAGCTTACACCTCGAAGCAGACACAAGTCTTTCATGTTAGCATTAAATAACACATCAGAGTTGATATGCCGTTAAACAATAACAATCAACCCACACCAGCCGTTCATTGTAAAAAAGACCATAGATAATCTTGAAGGGAAGTAAATTATCCAGATTGCATGGCATTGCACAATAAAATATATCCATCACTCTACATTTTGATGCAAGTTTCCATTTATGACTGATTTTAATCCAAACGTTTTTGTTCTTTAAGCGCGAGAAATTGAAACAAAGGATTAACTTTAACTCAGTCCCTATATCTTGTCTCCAGTTTCACTCGCAAGGCTTGGGTCAACATGTCGTATGGTTTTCAGGCATTTTACAAAAGATGCCACACGCTGGAGACTCATAACGCCGTCGATACTTGTGCTAGCACGAAGTCACAAGTCATCGTGTCCGAGGGCGTTAGTGCGCTAGCCTTGATCAAATTATTGATCACGCTAGATAACACGCTCTTTCCCAGAAACTGTAACTACGGACTGCTAAGCATAGTTGCAGTATAAACCACAAGTGGGATCTGCGGGTATTGAATAAACACAAATGCGCCTGAGCAATCGTCTGCGACAGGGATTGGCTAGCCACCCTAGTAGACGGGTATCCTCGAATACGAGTGGCCAGCTATACTATATCTTGTATAGCGCCATTGAATTGCATAACAAAAATGCTGAATCTTGAAATGACCTGTTTAGTTGTATATTTTGCATTTGTTCTGGCGTAGATCAAAGTCTACATTTCAATGTTGTTTCTTATTGCCACTTTTCTTTCTGGCTAATCTAAAAAAAAAAAACTTTCATCGCAAACATGCTTTTGCGTTCTTTCTTAAACTTAGGGTGGCTAAAATGTTTTGCTTTCCTCTCCGTATGTTTTCTTTTAAAAAATGACAGAATGTATATATATATTTTTACAATTCTTCAACAAGTCTATGAATATTATCCGAAGAAACCGTCTATTAAAAAGACGTCTATTAAAAAGCTGTCAAGTAATTTTCTCGTTATGTTCAGTTTGATGAAGTAAATCGCTGCCTAACGAATATATCTTCATTGTCAAAATATTTTTAATGAAAACGTGACCTGTCAAATGAGTGATGCTCTACGAAACTCACGTATTTAAGCGTGACAGAAAGGACACTGATATATTAAAAATGTATTTCATCTCTTCAAATTGTTTTTCTAGAATGCATGGTCATCAGTAAAAGGATGAGCCGAAAATGCGATTTGCAGGTCAGAGACACTAAAGTCAGACATAGGCGGAAGTTTAAGTATCTGGGAAGTGCTCTGACGGAGGACGGTATGTGCGACGCTGAGATACGAAGATGGATTGGGATGGCCAAGGATGCCTTTCAGATCCTGGGTAGAGTACTGCGAAACAGGAGGATTTCTATGGTCACAAAGAAAAGAGTACTGAGCTGCTATGTGATATCTGTCCTCCTCTACAGCAGCGAATGTTGGACGATATCGTCAAGGATGAAGAAGAGACTCGAGGGAGCGGAGATGTGGTTCTACAGAACGATGCTGAGGATGTCATGGACTGAGCCTGTGAGCAACGATGAGGTCTTGGGGAGGATGCAAATAAGGAGGAAGCTTATGCTTAACATAAGGAAGAGGCAGATGAAATTTCTGGGACAAGTGATGAGAAAGGAGGGCCTGGAGAATCTGATACTCACGGGACGAAAAGAGGGAAAAGAGACAAGAAAAAGCAGCGCATGGCGGGCTGGGGCAGGTGGATTTCGGAGCGTGGTCTGGGGTAGTTGGCAGAAACACAAAAAACCTGTTGAGAGCCACAAGAGATAAGGGTAAGTTGAGGGCCATGATCGACTACGTCCTGTAAAGACACAGCCCATAAAAAGAAAGAAGATATAATGTAATTGGGTCATAGGTGCTTATCAGCGATTGATAATTTTCAGGTAGTTTTTATTACCTTTTTTTATCCTGATTGTCGTCGTTGTTTTGTAAATGCCATTCATACAAAGTATGTTAATGCTAAAGAACTACTGAAAGTCGGGATTATAACCAAAGTACCACCGATCATTTTGGGAATGTTTTTCCATTATTTTCGTTTTTATTTCTTTTTTCTTTTTCTTCCATTTTCTATGTATTCTTTTTTTCCTTTCGAAAAAAAAACCCAAATTCATTTTTCGCTGCTATAAACCGTGTTCTTTTTAGCGTAGCATTAGGTTTAAAGTCATTGCAACGGAAACCCTAGAGAATAAATTGGGCTATTTTTGCTTACTAATAATTTCTATATTCATAGTTCCAAAAAAAGCCCCAATAATATTCGGTGAGGGACACAAAAACCACGCCTAGATTCTGCAAAATCAAGTTGTTAATATTTGTCTTGCAGATTATCCATTTTCTGAATTAAATCTTTTTTTTTCTTTTTTGTTGTTTGGGGGGATATTTTGCAGGTTATATGTTGAAACAGAAATTTAATGCTATTCTTGACTCATTCTGTATTTTGTTCCTATCGTTTAGTCTATGATCAACGTTGTTCTGAATAAGAGAGTAATCGTCTTATTTTCTTCGAAAGCAGATACGGTAGCAGCGGCACCACCTTTAGCACCAATTTTGTCAGTGGATGGAGGCAATTTTTGCCCCTCCCCTCCACACAACTATGGGTTGGATCTAAAGCTAAAAATGGCTTTGTGCTACATCTCCGTTGGCCAATGTGGAAATACACTCATGTTTCTTTGTACAAAACAGATTTAATGCCGGTATCTTTCGGCGCATTATTATTGCATAGATGATCGATCTCTTATGCAACATGTCATGAACTACTGAAAAGAAATGAAGCAAAATGGTTTAAAATATCTAAAAGGTCTACATTACAAAATTCGTTTCGGATGATTCTAGTATAGATTTTACAGAAAAGAACCAAATAAGTGGTTTTATTCTAAAATTAAACCTTTGTATGTATAAAAGTTTTCTCGTCGTAGAGAGGAGGTTAAACACCTTCTTTATGTTAATTAATCATTTGTTTATTCACAGTTACATAATTAGAATAAAAAATAACTATTTTCGTTCTTTTTACGGTCATAGTTTCTAGATTCAGTGCAATCTGTTGATTTTCATTAAAGACTCAATGTAGTAAGTAGAATAAATGGTCCCAGTAGTGTTAGGTATTGAATCAATATCGACTCTTTGGCGTCTCTAGGTCCGAGGTAAAACACCTGCTTCTAACTTGATTATTCAAGCTATTGGAATATTACAGCAAACCATTGTATTGAATAAAATAACAAGCTCTGCTGGTTTCAGCTATAGGAAAGGAAGACAAATCGATGCTATCCCGATCCGACTGTCAGTCAGTGTTTAATTCTACGAATCAAGCTCATAAATAGAAAGGGTTGATTGTTTATCCAAATACAATTGCAAATGAAAGACTGAAATATTTAAGCAGAAAGATAAAAAAAAAACAATAAAAACCAAACAAACAAAAAACAACTGCAAAAAGTTGAACTTTTAAGCTTATGAAACCCATTGACTCCTATAGTTTTGGTTCCAGCTAGCTCCCCACCGCACAAAAAAAAATAGTCAGATAGTGAGAACGTTTCCAAGGAGACATTTTCAAGTGCGTGCGAGAAGTGGAGGGAATATTTTAAATCTATTTCTATTTAGCCTAATCGTGTACCTTCTCTTTGCTTTCTTAACATTGGCGCCTTTTCTTAAAACACATGTAGATTCATCGATGAGAACGCCATTCATTGCAGAATATAATTTATTCGAAAGTTGCTTTAGATGTTTGATGGTTGACATAAACTTATTACTTTAGTCATAAGCCGGTATTTAAATTGGAAGATTGACACAAAACTACATTCATTTTCCTTTAAGCTAGCACGAATTAAGAACACAGTAAATATAAGAAATTACTGACTGATTGACACTTCTGATAAGGTTCACTCTTTTACAAAAGCTGGAGAAAATACCCCCCTCCAGGAGAACTGCAATTTCTTTAGAACTGGATTTTAGAACATCTTTCTAGTTAACATTTCTAGGTGTTTTTTTGAAAAGATTAACAATTCTGCTGATGTTGAGTTTATGATAAATCTTCTTAAATAATGAAGGACGTCTGTCAATTTATCGTTTTCAAGGAAAGAAGATCCTGTTTCATCATTGCATCTTGGAATGTCACTCTTCATTTCTCATTTTAATTGGCACCGCTATCATGGCTTGACGTCAGTTCTGTCTCAGAAGAAAGTATTTTAAGTGTTTCAACGGAGAAACTTGAGAAATCAGAATAGCCGATCCAGTGCCAGACTTTTAGGTATTAGAAAGCCGATATCTGAGGTCATTGCATGAATTTAAAACATTGTCAGATGTACTGAAATTATGACACTATGATTTCACAATGTCAAGATAGAATTGCGGAAGTTTGATACGGTTAGCCGACGCTAAAGTCTTGAAGTAAAGCAGGTTTCTTGTCTTAATTCGAAAATAGGATGATGCTCAAAATCTAGTAATCCAATTTTAGGGTACCCGGAACAATATAAAGGAACAAATAATCAGGATCACAGTTTATATATGTTTATGTAGGGAAGGTTTTAGTCTACAAAATGACTTATGGTAAAACTTTTCTTCGTCATTGGAACCTTATATGACTTTGCATAGCATCCACTTTTTTCTCATTGGATTACCAAAAAACACCCAAAAAGCAAAATATCAGCACACACACACGCACACGCACGCGCACACACACACACACACACACACACACACACACATATATATATATATATATATATATATATATATGCCCATATGAAATGAGAATGAATAGAATCCAATTCCAATGTTCGTAACATTTAATTTAAAAGACCGCTCAATACAAAAGTACAGCAATATTCTTTATTTTAGGATATTATATCAAAAACATGTAAAATATAAATTCAATCAAGTTTCGGTGTATATATATATATCTATATATATATATATATATATATATATATATATATATATATATATATATTTCTTTCTAAAGAAAGATCGAATTTATAAAACCTATATATTTCTATAGGCATCGAAACATGATTGCAGTTGTGTAGTGTTTTTACATATTTTTGATGTGATATCCTAAAATAATATATATATATATATATATATATATATATATATAGTTATATATATATATATAAACGGAACCTTAAGATTGTATCTTTCTTAATGATTTAATTAATTTATATATATATATATATATATATATATATATATATATATATATATATATAAAAGTGAACATAGAAGTCAACACTTAGAGACGACAGTCTGTTTCATACTAGATGCAATCGTCAGGCCACGAGTGCTGTTATTTTCTCGGCTATTTATATATACGGGTCAGTGGTGCATTGTGGGTAGTCAATTTTGGCGGTTATTTTAACGGAAGTAGTTTATTTGTCTATTTATTTATTTGGGTCAAATTATTTTGCTTGTTTTTATTTATTTTTATATTTTATCTTATATATTTATATATTTTTTTGTTTTGATTGGTGTTTTTGTTAACGTAGTAAAAATTTGTTTATATAGCTTATTGTGGGTAGTCTATTTTGGCGGTTATTTTACCGGAAGTCGTTTATGTGTTTATTTATTTATTTGGGTCAAATTATTTTGCTTGTTTTTATTTATTTTTATTTTGTATCTGATATATTTACATATTTTTTTTATTTTTATCGGTGTTTTTATTAACGTAGTAAAAAATGTTTATATAGCTTATTGTAGTTTATTTTCGCTGTTATTTTACCGGAAGTCTTTTATTTGTTTATTTATTTATTTGGGTCAAATAATTTGCATGTTTTCATTTTTATTTTTTATCTTATATATTTATTTTTTTTTTTTTTTTATTTTGATCGGTGTTTTTATTAACGTAATAAAGATTTGTTTATATAGCTTACTTAATGGTTTTGTTTTTGTTTGGGAAGATAATTAAAGCTATTTGTTCAATTTTGGGGTTGATTGTTGTGGTTTGTTCTGACTATTATTTTGGCGGGAACAATTTTTAATTTATTTACTTAGATTGATTATCTTTATTTGATTTTTTTCTAAATGGCTAGTTTATCGGTTGTTAGTTTATATATTTAGATGTATTTAGATTAATTTATTTTACTTGTTGTTATTTATTTGTTACAGTGTATATTTTCTCTTTTTAGTATTCCATTTTTAAGTAAAGCAGTATATTATTTTTTATTAATTTTTAATTTTTTTTATTAATTTTTTTAGTCTAATATTTTGGTCATAATAGTTTGCTAATTCGTTTATTATTTACTTTATTTATTGATTTTGTTTCTTATTTTATTTCGTCTATGCTAACAGGTATGATTTGGTATGATTTGGTTTGAATTAATTTATTTTGCTTATTTTATTGTCATTTTGTTTGTTTATGTATTTATTTATTTTTTCCGTTTGCATTTTGAGATTAGCTCGGATCTTTTATTTAATAATTTATTTTGTTCTGGGAAGGTAATGATAGCTATTTTTTCCTTTAAGCAAAGTTTGCAAGTTTTTGATAGGTTGTTGTAGGCCGATGATTTTTTTCTTATTTTCCAAGATATTTTTGGTATGGTGTGCGTTTTCTTTTTGATTTCCAGATATATTTAGAAAAAATTGTGCTATTCGCAAATTTAGTATTTGTAAAAGATGTTTTATGTACATAATTTCTTTGCTTCCAGGGTCCTTCAGTTACTCCTATGTATACCTTTTCTTCATTATCTGGTGATTTTATCGTGGCTTGGTAGATTACGTTGTTTTGTAAACAATTACCGTTTAAGGGACATTCGTTTTTTATTCTACAGTTGGACGTGGGTTTAATTTGTTCGTGTGGTTTGTTGATAATTTTCCTGTTGTGCTTTTTTATTATTTGTGCTATGTTCTTGGTGCAATTGTAGGTGATTTTTACTGTGTTTTTGTTGAATATTTTTTGTAGGGTGCTTGGTTCCGGGAAGCGTTTGTGTAAAAGTTTGAAGAATAGTTTTCCTACGTTTGTTTTTACGTTTTTGCTGTACGGAGGGTTGAATCATATGATATTTCTTTTCCTGTTGGCCTTATCTTTTGTGTTCTGTGGTGAGTATGTGAGTGTTGCTGGGAATCCGCTATCTTTTAGCTAAGAAAGACTACGAAACAGCCCTAAAAGATAGCGGATTTAAAGACGCTCTATCTCTGATATTATATATGCCAATAATGAAATATTTTAATTATCAAAACCAACAACTGTCCATCAGTAAAAAATATATTCTAAAACAAATTTGAAATAACTAAAATGAAATCGTTAGTTCTAAAGTAAGATAGAGTTTTATATAAAATTTCTTAATAGTCAAGATTATCATTATCTAATGATTTAGCTCTTGTGCGAAAGTAAAATTAAACTTCCTTCAGCTTTGTTCAGAAAAAAATACTGACGAAGGTGCTAGGAAGATCCGAGTCCAATTTACATCTTTGTTATTCTTGTATTTTAGGGTGGCAGTAAAATCTATAAGAATTATTTATCAACAAAATGATGAATGTATTGAATTCTTGAGTTTTGCAATGAAATCGGGAGTGGTATTAATTTTTACTGCCGATTTTCTAATTCTGTTCACAGATTGTGTACTTTGAATTTCGTTTGATTTTTGTTCAGATATCGAATCGCAGAACTTGTTTTCTTTTAGCAGAATACTCGCTGATGATAAACCGATTAAACATCAAAGAACAAATAGGCAGACTTGACAAAATATCAAAGACAGCGTAAGTCAAACGATTCATTATTTTGAGAATTTGGCTTTATTTAATATATTGATTTAGAATTGCAAACCGTTTATTAAAGATCAATTGTTCAAATATTATGATTTTATAAAGAAAGATCGAATTTCTAAAATCAAATAAAAAGGACAAGACAATCAATAATAGAATTAGAGTATTGGTAAAAAACAAAAAAAAAAAAAGCAAGCAAGAGACTGATTATTTATATATTTTTTGAAAATTGAATTTTGCAACTATAACGAAAAGACAATATCTTGGAAGTCTTTCATAATTTAGAAAATTACGTCCCCTTAGACGTAAGCCAGCAGATTCACAGAAAACTACATTCTAGTTGATTTAACTTAATACGAACTGAGAGAACGACATATTTTAGATATAAACTAGCTATTACCTATTTTAGATATATATTAACTATTAATTAGACATATTTTAGATATATATTTAAACAAACACTCTTGCTGGAAGCTTGTGTAGCGTCAATCTATCAAATCTCGAAATTCTGAAATATATATTTGTTCGAACACCGACCATGGACTGTTAACGAGAAGGCAAATTTGTACTATTCACGAAAGCCATATTTTTAATTATATATCGATATTTGCATGTATAATTTTCCCATAGATGAAGAAGAGACTGGAAGCGACAAAAATGTGTTTCTACAGAAGGCCGCTGAGAATACCTTCGACAGAGAATGTGAGCAATGACGAAGTTCTAGAAACAATGGCAACAGAAAGCATTCTTAAGAGTTAGTTGAAATTTTTGGGGATGCATAATGGCAAAAGAGGGCTTTGAAAAGTCGTTGCTCATAGGATAACATGAAGGTCAGAGTGGCAGAGGAAGGCAACACATAAGCTACTTGGTGGGTTTGAGCGAATGGATGACAAAGAAACATTTGGGTGAGATAGAAAAAATATAAAATTATGAAAAGCTAGAAAAGACAGGAAATTGTGGAGAGACATGTTCGCCAACGTCCTGAAGAGACACATCACAAAGAAAAAGAAAAAGGAGAAGAGCATGTTTTTTTACGCCCCCTCCTCTTTCTCTCTCTCTCTCTCTCTTGAATATCATATCAATCTTGAAATATATTAATCGTGAGTTTTTTTTTCCAAATAGCAATGTCCTTCTGTTAGCCAGAACACTGGTATAGTATTTATTTTTCTGTTATAAGTCAGTGTTTCAGATAATTGTGATACCATGTTTCAGGTGTTTATGATTCTCATTCATGATGATTCAATATTTCAGGTGTTTAACTATGATTCTCATTTATTGTGGTACCATGTTTCAGGTGTTTTTCTATGATTCTCATTTATGGTGATTCAGTATTTCAGGGGTTTAATGACGATTCATATTTATGGTGTTTCCATGTTTCAGGGGTTTAATTATGATTCTTACTTAAGGTGATACCATGTTTCAGGTGTTTATCTATGATTCTTATTTATGTTGATACCATGTTTCAGGTGTTTAATTATGATTCTTATTTAGGATGATTCCATGTTTCCGGTGTTTAACTATGATTCATATATATGGTGTTACCATGTTTCAGGTGTTTATGATTCTCATTTATGGTGCTTCAATATTTGAGGTGTTTAATTATGATTCATATTTATGGTGATTCCATGTTTCAGGTGTTTATCTATGATTCTCCTTTTATGGTGGTTCAATATTTCAGGTGTTTAATTATGATTCTTAATTAAGGTGGTACCATGTTTCAGGTGTTTAATTATGATTCTTATTTATGGTGATACCATGTTTCATGTGTTTATCTATGATTCTCATTCATGTTCTTTTCAATATTTCAGGTGTTTAATTATGATTCTTATTTGTTGTTGTTAAATGAATAAAATGTGTGATAGAATGGAAAAGAAAGTGGAGAAAGGAAGCGAATATTATAAGTAAATGAAGGATTAGTATAGATTAACTCTTGATTGAAGAGGTTAAGTTTCTTCTGTTTAGGGAAGCACTCACACGGGAGTCTGTTCCACAAAGTAACTGTTACCGAGAAAAGGTTTTACTTTATGGTTAGAATGAAATATTCAGGAGAAATTAAACAGAATCTAAATTGTTATCAATATATCAATTGTTTATATTTCTGAGATGAGGTATTGTAACTAATTAACTAAAGCTGAGATATCTAAAATCATAGAATTAGTACAATCTAACCCCTGAACAATATAACGGTTTCGGTACAAAACTCTAACAAATTTCAACTGAAGAAGGCCGCAGCGTACAACGGCCGAAACGCCGTGGATGTAACAGCAAAGATGAGGACAACAGTCCGAACAAAGTAAATAGTTTAAATAAAAATGTTACCAATCCGTTAAGAAGCATCTGAAATATTGGATAAACAAAATCTTGGTTTCATTTACTTTTGCCCTCAAAATGTCTGATTTACATCAGTCTTCGGTTTAAGTGCACTGGGGAGAAGCTGTCTCAAGGAAGGATCTACGGTGTCTAGAGAATAAGCAATATAAATAGCAATGTTCTAGAAAAATCTGTAAACGTCAAAAACGATAGGCGGAAGGCCAGACAGTAATCGCCTATGACAAAGTTTACATAAGTACGCGTCCTCGGTATGACGATAAAGTACATCCGCGCCCTGGTTATGACGATAAACTACATCTGTGTACTGACGATAAATTATATCCAACAGGAAGTCTTCTAATAATACGTTTTTGAAAAAAATGTTGCCAGCTGTACGTTTTTGAAAAATAATATTACCAGCTATACGTTTTTGGAAAAAAAAATATTCCCGGCTATACGTTTTTGAAAAAAAAAATAATAATATTGTCAGCTATATGTTTTTTTTTTTTTTAAATATTGCCAGCTATACGTTTTTGAAAAAAGAATAATATTCTCAGCTATATGTTTTTGAAAAAAAGAATAATATTGCCAGCTATATATGTTTGAAAAAAAATATTGTCAGCTATACGTTTTTGAAAAAAGAATGATATTGCCAGCTATATGTTTTTGAAAAAAAAATATTGTCAGCTACATGTTTTTGAAAAAAAAATATTGCCAGCTATACGTTTTTGAAAAAAGAATAATATTGCCAGCTATATGTTTTTGAAAAAAAAATATTGTCAGCTACATGTTTTTTAAAAAAAAATATTGCCAGCTATATGTTTTTGAAAAAAAAATATTGTCAGCTACATGTTTTTGAAAAAAAAATATTGCCAGCTATATGTTTTTGAAAAAAAAATATTGTCAGCTACATGTTTTTGAAAAAAAAATATTGCCAGCTATATGTTTTTGAAAAAAGAATAATATTGCCAGCTATATGTTTTTGAAAAAAAAATATTGTCAGCTACATGTTTTTGAAAAAAAAATATTGCCAGCTATATGTTTTTGAAAAAAGAATAATATTGCCAGCTATATGTTTTTGAAAAAAAAATATTGTCAGCTACATGTTTTTGAAAAAAAAATATTGCCAGCTATATGTTTTTGAAAAAAAAATATTGTCAGCTACATGTTTTTGAAAAAAAAATATTGCCAGCTATATGTTTTTGAAAAAAAAATATTGTCAGCTACATGTTTTTGAAAAAAAAATATTGCCAGCTATATGTTTTTGAAAAAAAAATATTGCCAGCTATATGTTTTTGAAAAAAGAATATTGTCAGCTACATGTTTTTTAAAAAAAAATATTGCCAGCTATATGTTTTTGAAAAAAAAAATATTGCCAGCTATATGTTTTTGAAAAAAGAATGATATTGCCAGCTATATGTTTTTGAAAAAAGAATATTGTCAGCTACATGTTTTTGAAAAAAGAATATTGCCAGCTATATGTTTTTGAAAAAATGTTACCAGCTATACATTTTTGAGAAAAAAATATTAACAGAAATGGATTTTTGACATAAAAATATTACCATGAAAAAAAAAGTTGTCGGTATTAAATAACCCTTTAAGGTTGATATACCGTAAAACAAAACAAATCAAATCATTACATAAGTATGAGTAAATTCATGTAGGTATTTAAGATTTTATAAGTTTGCAAATCCAGTGGTATGAACACATTTCTGTTCTATATATTCCGGTGGAAAATACAAATGTGAATGTTATATATTCAGATTTGATTATGTTGCAGTTTGAAGTATAGTGTATTATTTAGAAAAGTAGAAACAACAAAAAAAGATTGTGAAGAGCAAGCCATCCAGCACTACAATGTAATCTAGCATTTCAAATTAACTTCCTCCGGATTTTTAAGATTCATTTACAGCAACGATGGACATTGACATACTGCCAGGCTACGCCGAGAGAGTAATTTGGTGCTTACATCCAGATGGGCACAACGTTAAATTATTGGAGCAACCAATGACAAAGAAATACCAAGGTGTTATGAAACCGATATCCGGTGCTTGAAGTAGCTACGTATTTAGCATCAGCGCAAAGCTTTTGAATAGATACAGTATATAAAATGCTGATTTGGGGATAGAAAGGACATTATATATACAGTTGGAAGTCGAGCGTGATACGACATTTTTCATTTTCTCACAATGCATTAAAGAGCATCGTGCATTTAAAGTTGTCATTTATATGAGTCAGTGCCGTTTGTCTGTTACCACAGACAGTTCTAGACTGGTGCTTTGGATCCCGATCATTAACGACACATGGACAGCTTTCAATGTCATCCATTAGTTATTCCCGGTACACACGTGACACCACAGATTGAAGAATTTGAAGTGTCTTCATAATTTCAGAAATGTATGGTCTTATCTCTGTCGCACCGACTATGATGCTTCACTCGGAGTCTGATATTTTACATAAACTTGTCGTGATCAGGCTAGCCGATGTTCTCACTGACTCACCATATGTCAAAGAACAATTGATGTCGGTCTGGTCGTACTGCCATGTACGATTAGAATTACATACGGCTGCCCCATGGCATTAAGTGCGTACATATATATATATATATATATATATATATATATATATATATATATATATATATATATATATATATATATATATATATATATATATACACATATATATATATGTGTGTGTGATAAAATAAAATATAAATACCCTCTGTTTTTAGTTTGCCCCCACACTCATTTTTTCCTCTCATTCTGTCATCTTACGGATTCTATGTTTAAATCATATCCTTTTTATTGTGCGTAATGTCACAACAAATGCATACACATGTTTCCAGTGTCTGTTTCTTAATTTTAATGTAGGTTAACAATTCGGTAGCGAATTAAACATCGAAAAATAATTCCTATTTATCTCTATCTCACTCATTTAAACCGTTATTTAACTCCTCTCTTTAAAACTTCTCTCTGTTAAATTTTAATCCCCACCTTTTTTCTTTTTACATATATATATATATATATATATATATATATATATATATATATATATATATATATATGCGTGTGTGCGTGTGCGTGTGTGTATCCTGAATATATATATATATATATGTATATATATATATATATATATATATATATGCATGGATACAGTGAGTGTTTATAAAACACAAATACACACACTTATATATATATATATATATATATATATATATATATATATATATATATATATATATATATATATATATTATGCATCGAAATATAATTCATTCAAATAAAAGGTTAGGAAGGAAACCTCCATCAATACCGGAAAGAGTGATAACAGCTACTGGGCTTGAGAAGAGAAAATAATGACATAATCAAGATGTTGACATTCCACACTACTTCAAATAAAAGGTTAGGAAGGAAACCCCCATCAATACTGGAAAGAGTGATAACAGCTACTGGGCTTGAGAAACCTGTTCTGAAAAATTGATTGAAGAGAAATACTTTATAAATCTCAACCGAAAGCAAAACTGACTGCTCAGTCAATGAATGCCAAATGTTTTCTTGTAGGAGAACAGCTAATATTACCAGTACATGAAAGATTTTTCTTTTATACATTCAGAAGATTTATATATGTATCTATAAACAGTGTGGACATAGGAATCAAGACTGTATGATGACTGTCACTTTCATGGTTTGTGGTCAAGACATGAAACTGACAGTAAACATGGAGTGTTGATTTCTATGTCCATACTGTCTATATATACAAATACTCTATCCCCAAGACTGAAAAATGTTTACCCTATAACGGTGGTTCCCAAATTGTGCAGTGTGCCTCATAGGTGCAGTGCAAGAGGACGGCAGGTGAGGAGGAATTATTGAAATTAATCAAAGATTTAGAAACAGTTTTTAAAAAATCATATGCCAAAAATTAAATATGATTTAAAAAATTCAAATATTATAGATTACTTGTAATTGCATGCATGAGTCCCAGTATAAATAGTTCTAAATAATTATTGACCGATTTTATCAGTGTGATATTTTTGCATTATATCAAGTATTAAGAATATAGTAACTAGGGTCTGCAAACTGGAGGAGAGAGTTATCAATGATAATGTTCTGATGATGAATCTGCAGTTATCTTTCTTTAACCCTATCTATGGATATCAAAGGCATTTAAATACAAGTGGATAAGTAAGGAATAAGTAAATTTAATATGTGGCATGAGTTTTATTTTTCATTTATCCGTCTATATTTTTGTTTCTATCGAGACTGACCGGGTTAAATGTGTGTCTTGTTCTTTTGTCTCCGGGTCAGAGACAAGTGCGCATTGTAAGCGTTCGGCCTTGTCACAAGATATATCCAGAAGTAGAATTTGATCAGTTATCTACACCAACCACTTTCTTACATCGGGCTTCAGTCACGCAAAGACGCTCGAAAATCATTAAATATTCAGATTTTATTCACAGTCAATTTTTCTTTCTCTTCAAGAGAACATTCTGGTCTATTCAACGCAGAAGGTGGACGTTCGTCTTTTCCGAATTTAGACTATCAAGGAAAGCGAGAAGAAAACGTCTGGGAAATAAATTACTAATGTATCTAAGTAATATTTTAATAACCGAAAATATATCAGCGGTGAAGTTTAAGCGATTTTACAAGTATGCCTGAGCGAGAGTCTGCAATAGGGATTGGCTAGCTGGCATAGTAGACGGGTATTCTTGAATACGAGTGGCCATATATATATATATATATATATATATATATATATATATATATATATATATATATATATATAAATATATATATATGTATATATATATATATTAGTGTATAAGTGTGTGTGTGTAAATACTCATGATATACATATATATATATATATGCGTGATACACAGACACACACACACACACATATATATATATAATGCATGCATATATATATATATATATATATATATATATATATATATATATGGGGGGGGTATTAAAGAAACACAAAAGTTCCTGAGCGCATATCTGCAATAGTGAATGGCTAGCTGCCATAGTAGACGGCTATTCTTGAATACGAGTCGCCAGCTATTATTATTATTATTATTATTATTATTATTATTATTATTATCATATATATATATATATATATATATATATATATATATATATATATATATATATATATATATATATTTATATTTGTTTGTGTGTGTATGTGTGTAAACACTCACGGTAACCAAGCATACACACATACACACACACACACACACACACACACACACACACACACACACACACACACACATATATATATATAAATATATATATATATATATATATATATATATATATATATATAT
This sequence comes from Acanthosepion esculentum, assembly GCA_964036315.1. Lineage (NCBI taxonomy): Eukaryota > Metazoa > Mollusca > Cephalopoda > Sepiida > Sepiidae > Acanthosepion > Acanthosepion esculentum. Next base: position 6,135,139 of record OZ038496.1, read on the forward strand.
ATATATATTCGTGGTACACGCACATACTCACAAACATATATATATATATATATATATATATATATATATATATATATATATATATATATATATATATATATATATATATTTAAAGACATTTTTATGTTTAACATTCTTTTTATAGATACTAGTATTTAAGTAAATGCTCTGTTTATAATAAACAGTATTAAATAACATTTACAGGCCTGAATGTCCGAGAAAATAAATAAATAATTTAAATAATTGTCGGTCTTTGTCCATTTCATAATGTGTGACGTCATTTGTTTACATTTGATACGCCATGAGCAGTTATGAATGTACGTGAGAGATTCATGGAAATTAGAAGTTTATTAGCAGTAAATTCGACCTTGCCTGTCGAACGATCCTCAGTGGCCGAATCGGTTTAAGTCACATCAGGCTATATGACACTTCCGTATAGGATACAGGTTCGAATCCTGACGGAGGACGACTATTTTCTATAAATATCGTTAAATATATATATATATTATGCACGTAAACACAAATGTATAAGTAAAGATTAAGTAAATTTAATATGTGGCATGAGTTTTATTTTTCATTTATCCGTGTATATTTTTGTTTCTATCGAGACTGACCGGGTTAAATGTGTGTCTTGTTCGTTTGTCTCCGAGTCAGGGTAAAGTAAAAACGACGGAATTACTCGTTTTGTTTCAAGCAATTTGTAAATGCGTGTACTTATTTACCAACAGTTAATTAAAATAAAGACATTAATTACACTTGGACGATTTTCTTCATTTTTGTTGTTCATATCACATTCCGAACTTTATTAGGTTTGTCAATCCGAGGAATCTTTAAAAAAATTTGAACGGAGATCTCTATTCAATTTACGAGGGAAAGTTTTCTCGTTCCGTCGTGATCTCGTTCCGTCGTGATCTCGTTCCATCGTGATCTCCTTCTTTTTTTTTATAGTTGTACACTTATTATTGGTTTCGTTTTCACTTGGCCCAGGTACACGATGTCCGCTCCAAGGATTGAACTCACAATTAACATGTCACCAAATCCTTTATTGCTCACCTAGTTTCCAGTGAGGCTAAGTCTGTGTAATTAATTTTGGTATTCGGTTTATCCAGATGTTTTATCGTTTCTTGCAGTCCGATATTGTATTGTACTTACATATTATCTATTATTTGTCTTATGTTTATAGTTGCATTTTAGCTGTTTGTGACGTATTGATTGATATGCAGTGACTGTAACAATTCAACCTACTAGAGAGGGTAGTGTTTATGTGGCAAATATAACAATTTAACTTTTGTTTTTATTGATGGCCGTTGTGAATTCCCAGCCTTTTGAAGACTGCGCGATCAATGTTGGTGTCGCCTAAGGCTCTCTCCTCGTTTTCGCTCTCTTTCTGTTTTTATTAACGATCTACTCTGGAACGGTCTCAGATCATTAATTAGCAACAACGCAGAAGATACCACTGTTTATAGACATACTTTCAAAGATCAAGATGATTGGAGCCTTGAATCTGACCTCCCTTCTCGTTCTAAGAACCCAATGTGGGAAACAACTTGTTTTCAATATCTCAAAAACTAAGCTCGTATCATTTCCTCGTCATTGTTTAGAGCCTAAGTTTTCTCCAGTCACGAATGAATGGATTCCCTCTCGATAAGACTCCATTGAGTCAAAAGTTTCCTTCATATTCTAAGTGGAACTCATATATACAATCCATTACTAAAGACACGAGAAAGATAGTTCTTTCTTTCTATCGATCTAGAATGTACTGGACTGGAGCTGCTAAATGTACACTAGCCTTGAAAGAGTTCAAAACATTTACACAGTCTTGTAGAGTTATACATATTCTCCATTCTGTAGCTGCTTTTCCACAGACGGAACATTATAAACCTATCGCTACTTTACGTTATTCCCATACTGAACATTCAAAGCAATTCAGTTCTTTACATCCACCAATTCAGAACCTCACACCTGGCAGACGCCATGTTTCTTCCATTAAGTTGCTTGGTTGATTTTGTTTAGCGGCATACCAACACCTCTCTGGATTATTTAATGCTGAAATCTAAATATTTGAAACACAATTTTATGGCTTCAACTAAATATATTTTGAACACAATTTTATGGCTTCAACTACAGATAAAATGTATAGTTGGTCATTATTCTATAAAATTTATAGTTGGTCATTATGCTATAAAATGTATAGTTAGTCATTATGCTATAAAATTTATAGTTGGTCATTTTGCTATAAAATGTATTGTTGGTCATTTTACTATAAAATATATTGTTGGTCATTTTACTATGAGATGTATTGTTGGTCATTTTGCTATAAAATGTATTGTTGGTCATTTTGCTATAAAATGTATTGTTTGTATTTCTGCTATAAAATGTATTCTTGGTCATTGTACTATAAAATGCATTGTTGGTCATTTTACTATAAAATGTATTGTTGGTCATTTTACTATAAATATGAATTGTTGGTGATTTTACTGTAAATATATATTATTGTTCATTTGGTTATTTTTATATAAAAACTAGCGGGGATACCCGACGTAGCTCGGAATATCTCTGAATAATAGCTTATTATTGACAAATTATTGATATTTTTCAGGCAGCTTATGGAAAATAATTTTTTATTCAATCATGAAAAAATAAATTTCATTGTTTTTTTTTCTTTTGTTTGTTACAAAACAATTAAATTTTAGGAAAATATCACACTACAAATACCACGCTCAGTGGTTAGGGATTAGGTGGCTGACTACCCCCATATTTTTATTTAAATAGATACTTTATATTTCGATTGAAATACTAACACAAATAGTCTGGTAATGTTGTTTTCAAACAAATCAAACTTCGATAGAAGTTCATTAACTTTTTTTCAAAATATTATTAATAGGAAGTAAATAAACTTAAATTAAGATATTATTTAAGCAAAATTATTTTAATCATTTTTTTTTCAAGAAAAAAGATTTAGTGATTCTTCCTTCTTCGAAAAATAATTATTTTCTATTTATTTTGGACTGGAATTTAGATGTTTAAACAAATAAAGTTTTACTTTTAAATATTACATTAAAAAAGGAAACATCTTTAAATGAATTTAACAATTTTGAAAGAGAATAGAAGCAATATACATTGAGAATTTAATTTTCTTAGAAAAGCAATTATCTTTGTATTTGAAAAGAAATAGAAAACTTTAGTTAAAAAAATAGCAGACACATGAGTTGCAAGTTAACATTAGTTGTGTTGGATATTTTTTCCCGAATTAACAATATTTTATTTAAATTAATTTTCGAAAAAATAGGACTTTCTATAGTTTTTTGATTTAATGAAACATAACTGAAAATTATTTAATTTTTTATATTAGTTACAAACCGAAAGTTTAGCTTTTAAAGTTTGAATAAAAAATTATTTTTCATAAGATGGCCGAAAAATATTAATAAGTCAATTAATTATTGTAGTTTTTTAGTTTTAGCCGGACACACATACATACACATACACGCACACCCGAATATTTGAATAAATAAATATTGAACTTTGTGTCAAACAATTGTATTTAATAATCACCTTGTTTTAAATTTAATTTGTTTTAAAGTTACGCTTTTATTTAATAGATGTAAAAATAAATTCAAAAGAATAGAAATCTTAAAAAATACATCCATGTATAGCGCTTGGCAGAATTACAAAGTAAAAGCAAACGGCAATCCTAATCTGTAATCAGAATCATTACCGTTCGTTTTTACTTTTTAATTCTAAGAATTTCGAATGAATTCTAATGCATTTTTATTTTAAATAACTTCGTAAATGGAAAGCATACGATGATTTGTTTTTATAGAAAGCTGGCTTCGTGAAAAATGAGTCTGTATATATATTTCCTTGGTCTGAACTAGTGTAGTTTTTAGTTTTAGCCGAACGCGCGCACACACACACTCACACACACCACTGCCCTTTATATCTGTATATATTTATTGCTGGTATTTCTACTATAAAAATATATTAGTATACTTTTATAGAGTTTTGTTTTTGCTTGTAGGGGTTCATTATTTGTCCACAGCTGGGACCCTGACAAGTTCTACTACTCCCGTTCAGGGTGAAGCTGGGAAGAGCAGCAGTTAAAAAGTGGTTCCACACTCTACACAAATCCAATCACCCGATACACCATAAGAAATGGACATGTAAAGAAATGCAGACCTTCTTGTTGTGGTACAATATGGTAGGCTGAGCCCGAAAGCTATGTATCCAGTAGACGCAGTGGTGACACGTTAGTGCTGAGTGGTGGGCTTACTATATTGAAGACAACGATTCGGGCATCGTATACGATTTGGCCTGGAGGGGCAGAGACAAAATCAGACCGACTTGCTCAAGACACGCTACACATGAATGAATATTTTAACAAATTTTTGTGTTCATACATTCTTGTCCATTTCATAATGTCTAAAAGAATATATCTCCAGCTTTCTAGACAGATAGCGGGAAAAAAACGGGCCAGCGACTCAGTTACGCAGCAGCCTGACAATGAGGGGAAATAAATATATAGATAAATAGATATGGGCCGATTTGCACACACACACACACACACACACACACACACACACACACACACACACACACATATATATATATATATATATATATATATATATATATATATTATATATATATATATATAACAGCATATTTAAATTGATAGTGATAGATGGATAAGAATGAATTTGATGAAACGTATATTAAAAGATTCAAATCGATAGAGACAGTTAGCGAGCTAATTTGCATAAGCATATATCAAGAGATTCAATGAGATAGATATCAGCGGATTCGCATAGACATATTCGAAGAGATAGAGAAAGAGTTATATATATATATATATATATATATATATATATATATATATATATATATATATAGATAGATAGATAGATAGATAGATAGAGATAGATAGAGAGATAGATAGACAGACAGACAGACAGATAGATACATAGATAGATAGATTGGAACATACTGAGATAGATAGATATATAGAGATAGATAGATAGAAGAAAGACAGAAATGAGTCGATTTGCACAGATATATATTTACAGATTCAAATTCATAGATAGACAGATAGATAGATTGTTATATATGAACAAATTTAGATAGATAGATATTACCCGATTTTCCTAGACCTATATATCAACAGATTCAAATCTCTCTCTCTCTTTCTCTCTCTCTCTCTCTCTCATATATATATATATATATATATATATATATATATATATATATATATATATATATATATATATATATATATATATATGTATATATTGATAAATAGATACATTTAAGCGTATTTGGAGTGACAGATATTAACATTCAAATAGATAGGTAGCTATCCCCAAATACACTTAGATGTATCTATTAATATATATATCTATCTATATATATATATATATATATATATATATATATATATAGATAGATAGATAGATAGATAGATAGATAGATAGATAGATAGATAGATATGAACGGATTCAAGTCGATGATGAAAGGAGATTAAATATATATTTATTTAATAAATTATCTCGCCCATTTAGGTGGGGGCTATTGCTGTAGAGAGGAGAAAGTAAATCGCAGTGAGATAGATAGATACATAGATAGATAGATAGATAGATAGATAGATAGATAGGTAGGAATATACAGAGATAGATATATATATAGAGAGATAGATAGATAGATAGATAGATAGATAGATAGATAGATAGATAGATAGATAGATAGATAGATAGAAGAAAGAAAGAAAGAAAGAAATGAGTCGATTTGCACAGATATATATCTACAGATTCAAATTCATAGATAGACAGATAGATAGATTGTTATATATGAACAAATTTAGATAGATAGATATTACCGGATTTAACTAGACATATATATCAACAGATTCAAATCTCTCTCTTTCTTTCTCTCTCTCATATATATATATATATATATATATATATATATATATATATATATATATATATATATATATATATATTGATAAATAGATACATTTAAGCGTATTTGGTGAGACAGATATTAATATTCAAATAGATAGGTAGCTATCTCCAAATACACTTAGATGTATCTATTAATATATATATATATATATATATATATATATATATATATATATATATAGGGAGAGAGAGAGATAGATAGATAGATAGATAGATAGATAGATAGATAGATAGATAGATAGATAGATAGATAGATAGATAGATAGATATGAACGGATTCAAGTCGATGATGAAAGGAGATTTAATATATATTTATTTAATAAATTATCTGGCCCATTTCGGTCGTGGCCATTGCTGTAGAGAGGAGAAAGTAAATCGCAGTGAGATGGATTGAGATAAAGACAACCGAAGGAGAATGGGGTGCAAGAAGTCAGATTGAAAAGAAAGAAAAGGAACGCCTGAAGCGAATAAATATTTCATGTTCTTTTAAGTGAATCTGTTTACATGAAATTCTGATGAACACGGGCAAAACGACTTGTTGTTCCGAAAGGGATTAATTTGACCACCGGGGAATTAAGGGCATACTGAAGCAGAAAATGGACATTATAATTAGCTAAGCATTTTGTCCCACAGTTAATCTTTCTTAAGCCCCATTTTCAAATTACTAAGCGATACACTTTTCGTCAAATATCGCTGCTATCCAAAGCTAGACAGAAATATCGGATTTCTCTTTGACAAGATTTTCGTACTATGCAATGTAAAAAAAAAAATAATAATGTAAAGAATTATCTTTCTCGAATATTTCCGAGGTTACGAACTTAGAAGGAATCACAAGAATCATAGAAATAATACAATATAATCAAGGAAATTGATAAGAATAAAAAGAAAATGTAAAAGATTGAAAAAAAAAATAGATGGAAAAAAAGAGAGAATAGAAAAAAGAATAACTTGTATATTGTCTTTGTTCTTTTTTTTTTTTACATATTTTCGTTCATTTTAGTTTTACTTAAGGTTATTTATATACATCGCCTACCGTAGAGCGTTTTTTAGAAAGTTTCTCTTGCATGCCATTACGAGTGAGTTCGATCCTTACTGGGTGTCTTACTATTATGTAAATGTGCTAGATCAAGCTAAACTTAATATATGATTCTAATTCGATTACCAATAGCATACACCGTAAAGCAATGTGTGTATGCCCGATTTCAAAGCATGGCGATTATCGAGTCTCATATGAAGCGATGAGGACGTAAACTTTGAACCCCAGATCAAGAGCCAGATCAAGCCTAAAATGGAGTACTGTTGGCCTATCTGGACGAGAGTTGCCCGGTCCTCACTTTCCAGTATCGACAGAGTTCAAAAGCGTCTCCGAGTCCTTGTTCGAGAAGAATTATTTTCAATTCTACAACCTCTCTCTCTGTCTCTCACTGGCGGAATGTAGCGTGCCTCTCACTGCTCTATCGCTACTTCCATGGAAAGTTCTCGGACGGACTACATTCCTTGGTTCCACCAGGTTTGACCTTCACGGCTAGGACCCGTTATGTCACTTACATAGACGCAAACCACCGATACTCCATCCGCATCTTTAACAGCTTCTTTCCACGTACAATTCCTTTGTGGAATCGACTGACATGAGGATTTTTCCCGGATCACTACACTCTTAACCTGTTCAAGTCTAGATTTAACAGTTATCTTTCCCTTCTATTCATATAAACTACCCCTGAACGTAACCCACTAGCTCGAGTGGCCCTCGGGCCTTTTACCGGGTGAATCTTACTGTTAAAAAAGGGTTTTGGTTATTACTCATAAATAATTCTGATTTCTTTAAATTACTATTACATTTCCTTCGTAACCTGTAATGAAATTATCTCGCAAGCCATTAATAGTCTATTCAATACCAACATCAGGGATCCTCGATTATAGGAGTGTGCTAGAAAGGACCGGCAATTGAGCAGATGTATGAATACTCACGTCCTGAAGGAGCACAACATATAGAAGAAGAAGAGGAGGGAGAAGAAGAAGAAGAAAAGGAAGAATATGAAAAAGAGAAGAAAGAAATATAGAAAAAGAAGAAGACGAAGAAGAAGAGGAGGAGGAGAAGGAGGCGGAGGTAGAAGAAGAAGAAGAGGAGGGGGAGGAAGAAGAAGAAGATTAAGAAGAAGAAGAAGAAGAAGAAGAAGAAGAAGAAGAAGAAGAAGAAGAAGAAGAAGAAGAAGAAGAAAAGGAAGAATATGAAAAAGAGGAGGAAGAAAAATAGAAGAAGAAGAAGAAGAAGAAGAAGAAGAGGGGGAGGAGGAGGAGGAGGAGGAAGAAGAAGAAGAAGAAGAAGAAGAAGAAGAAGAAGAAAAAGAAGAAAAGAAAAGGAAGAATATGAAGAAGAAGAAGAAGAAGAAGAAGAAGAAGAAGAAGAAGAAGAAGAAGAAGAAGAAGAAGAAGAAGAAGAAAATATGAGAAAGAGGAGGAAGAAAAATAGAAGAAGAAGAAGAAGAAGAAGAAGAAGAAGAAGAAGAAGAAGAAGAAGAAGAAGAAGAAGAAGAAGAAGAAGAAGAAAAGGAAAATGGGGAGGAAGAAGTAGGGGAGGAAAAAAGAGGACGATGAAGGAGAGGAGAATAATAATAATAATAATAATAGTAATAATATTAATGCTTGCTAACTAGAAATTACAAATCACGCATACTTAACAATTGGGTTCGTCCAAAATACAGATTCTGTGATAAATATCCAGAAACAATTGACCATCTTGTATCAGGTTACATGGTATTGGCACCCACTGAATATAAAACACAGCAGGACAGATTGGGTCCAATATCTGCAGTGGAAAATCTGCAACGCTTACGGAAAGGAAACTGCAAGAAATTTGGTATGAACACCACCCAGACCCGGTTACAGAGATAGGAGCTCTAACAATTTTATGGGACTTTACATTACACACAGACAGAACAATCAAAGCTAATCGACCTAACAACGTGATTAGAGACCGCAAAGACAAAATTTGCCTCCTTATTGACATGGAAGTCCCTGCAGGATGCGATGTATCTTTGAAGATCTTAAAAAAAAAGCTATCAAAATACAAGGAAATTGAAATCGAAATCTCAAAAATGTGTCTCATAAGGACATTAACAATCCCTGTTGTAGTTGGAGCCCCCGCATTGATTGGAAAAGAATCCAGTAGACTCCCTGGTAGCCCATGCGTTAGAGAAATACAAAAAAAAAATTCTCACAAGTACAGCCCACACCTTACGAAGGGCTTTATCTATGTAAAATATATACGATTTTTTTTCCAAACTACTCAATGGAAAATATCATGATGCCATTTCTGACCCTAGGTCTCTGGTTGGGACCCGGAAAGAAATGGGTATACACCAGAAACCATAGGAAATAAAATAATATTAATGATATGAACATGTTGACTACTTAATGTCTGATTTTCCAAACTTTCGACAGAAGTAATACAAGGGTGGAAGCGGTGAGATTGAAAAGCAAAATCATTGGAAAATATATCAATGGTATTGTGCACCACATGCCGAAAATGGTATGCACAACACCCTTGTTATTATCTCAAAATATTATAATATCAAAATATTCTCCGGCTTAAAATATACCACAAATCAATAAATCAATTTTGAAAACAAACTTATCCACGACATTGTACTAAGCAGAAGGGGTTGAATTAAGTAGAAAATAAAAGTGTAATAATAATAATAATAATAATAATAATAATAATACAAAAAACAGAACAATCAGAGCTAATCGTCCAGACATCGTTATCAAAGACCACAAGAACAGAATGTACTTTCTTATTGACATAGCAGTGCGTGCAGATTTAAATGTATGTTTGAAGATCTTCTAAAAACCATCAAAATACGAGGTTCTCAAAAATATGGCACATGAGGACATCATTAATTCCAGTTGTACCTTTGTTGGAAAATGTTCCGATAGACTCGTTGAAGAGATTCCTGATAGCCCATGGCTTTAAGAAACACGAAACATTCTACTGACAAGGACAGCTCACATATTACGAAGAGCTTTACTTATGCAAAATGTGTGTGATCTTTTATGTTTTTTTTTGGTTTGTCTTTTCTTTGTTTATTTTTTACAAAAAGGATCAGAGGAAAATGCTATGAAGCCATTTCTGATTCTTAGTTCTCTGGTTGAGACCCGGAAGGAAATGTGAATGCAACAGAAATCAAAGGAAATAATAATAATAATAATAATAATAATAATAATAATAATAATAATAATAATAAGAAGAAGAAGAAGAAGAAGAAGAAGAAGAAGAAGAAGAAGAGGAAGAAGAAGAAGACTACAATGTATCTTTGAAGATATTCGAAAAACTGTCAAAATACAAGGACCTTGAAATAGAAATCTCAAACATGTGGCACATGGGAACATCAACAATTCCTGTTGTAGTTGGAGCCCTTGGACTGACTAGAAAAGATTCCAGTAGGCTGATTGAAGGGATCCCTGGAAGTACATGACTGAAAGAGATACAAAAAATTGTGCTGACAAGTACAGCCCACACTTTACGAAGGGCTTTATCTATGTAATTATTTTTTTATTTTATTTATTTTTTTTTTTCAGTGGAAAGTGTCATGATGCCATTACTAACCTTAGGTCCCCGGGCGGGAGCCGGAAAGAAATGTGCAAACGCCAGATATCAAAGGAAATAAAAATAATAATAATAACCCATCAGTGGCTACGTAGTGCAGGGTTGAAAGCTGAAACTGAAGGTTTTATCCTTGCTGCACAGGACCAATGCTTGTTAACTAGAAATTATCAAGCACATATACTAAAATACTGTGTTAGCCCAAAAGGCAGATTCTGTGATAAATATCCAGAAACCATTGATCATCTTATATCAGGTTGCACAATATTGGTACCCACAGAGTATAAAACCCGGCATGACAACGTGGGCCAATATCTGCCCTATAAAATATGCAACTCCTACGGAAAGGAAACTGAAAGAAACCGGTACGAACACCACCCTGACCCGGTTACGGAGATAGGACCTGTTACAATTTTATGAGACTACACAATACACACTTATAGAACAATCAAATCCAACCACCCAGACATGGTTATTAAAGACCACAAACAAAATAAGTACCACCTTATTGATATGGCAGTCCCTGCAGACTGCAATGTATCTTTGAAGATATTCGAAAAGATGTCAAAATACAAGGACCTTGAAATAGAAATCTCAAATATTTGGCACATGGGAACATCAACAATTCCTGTTGTAGTTGGAGCCCTAGGATTGGTTGGGAAAGATTCCAGTAGACTAATTGAAGGGATTCTTGGAAGTCCATGCCTCAAAGAAATACAAAACATTGTTCTCACAAGTACAGCCCACACTTTAAGAAGGGCTTTATCTATGTATTTTTTTTTTGTCAGTGGAAAGTGTCATGATGCCATTTCTAACCTTAGGTCCCTGGGCGGGACCCGGAAAGAAATATGTACACGCCAGAAATCAAAAGAAATAATAATAATAATAATAATAATAATAATAATAATAATAATAATAATAATAATAAAATGGAGACGATTATAATACCTTCTACAAAATGTGAACTCAACCTCTGAACCACTTTGGATGAGGAGAGACCAGATTGAACCAATAGTATACACATGTCCAATATTTGAAATTGGAATGCCAGTTACGTCAACTGAAGTCTCGTCCAAATGAGATCCACTACTTTACCATGTGATATTTCAACAATCATGTATTCTACATCTTAAAATTCTTCATTAGCCTTTTAAACAGGCGAAAATGAGGCAAGCGTCAACATTTCACGTGCCGTTTGAGCGATAATGCCGCGTAGAAATTATATTTCGGCGCCATCATGTGTTGGACAGAAAGCAATTCATGAGTCGGTCAGACACAGAAACTTTTGAAATCATGAATTTGAAAAGAGCATTAGTATGAGTCAGCACAGAATCAGCAAACAGGATTCGAATCTCCGAACTCTCCGCTCTTAGAGTTAAAATAAATCACATTTCAAATCAGTAGAAGTTGCGATTACTTAGGAAGTCAATGAAATATAACTACTGACATACTCCATCGATTTAATCGGCCGTTGAGGAGAGAGTTCTCAGTTGCTTTATTCTACGTTAATGTTTTCAGCGAAGCTTGAAAATTTCCTCTGAGCCGAGTTCATAAAATTATAATGACGCAAACTTTCCCGCCTGACGTGATCACGCTCATTTACAATTTATCTTGAAATAGGCGCCATATTAGAACGTCACACTCTCAATGAGATGAACGCAAATTTAGATTAACTTTCATCGGACGAAAAAAAAAAGGTTTTACTTCTTTTAAATTTTTTTAATATCTTTATCTACATTTTTTACCTTACAAATGTCAAAGAAGTCATTAATACACACTGACAGGAAGAAGACTTCAATTTGAAGACAATAACGATGACTCATCGACTTTCAGTTCATCTTATTTCTCTTTGATGAGATTATTTTAAGTCAATAAATACAAAGAATTAATCGATTATTGATGATTTGCCCTTCGGAAGGCTTTCTTTTGAATGGGACTTCTGTTTTTATTTCTTTGTTTCTTATAACCTAACACTAACCCTTTTCCCGGCATATTTATCAGAGTTTTATCCAAATTGTTCCGACTGCTGTTATCATCCTTATTGCTATATTCACGATGTTTCAGCCGTTGTACGCTCCGGCCTTCTTTAGAATTTGTATTTTCTGAGATGAGGCATTGCAAACATTTACAGTATTTACATTTTTCGGACTGTTGTCTTCATCGATATTGTCATATTCACGACGCTTATGTATATATATATATATATATATATATATATATATATATATATATATATATATATGTGTGTGTGTGTGTGTGTATGTATGTTTATTGTATATATATGTATATATATATATATATTTGTAATGTTTTACTATTTAGGTATCATTCCAAATTAAAATTTGTACGGTGTAGGCATGTTAGCCTTTCTTCATGTTGTTTATCGCTATTTTTGAAATATTTTAATTACATTTTTTATGTTATATACATACATACATACATACATATATATATATATATATACATATATATATATATATATATATATATATATATATATATATATATATATGCGTGTGTATTTATCTATCTATCTATCTATATTTATCTATCTATATATCTATCTATCTATCTCTATATATATATCTACCTATCTATTTATTTATTTATCTATCTATCTATCTATATATATATATATATATATATACACAAACACACATATATATATATATATATGCACACACATATATATAGTTAGTTTGATGTGAGTTTATATTAGCTCTATTATTGATACTAAGTACTGCGCATATATAATATATAAATAATATATATAAAAATTATACATACACACACACACACATATATATATATATTATACATACACACAGAAGCATATATATGTATATATATATATATGTGTGTGTGTGTGTCTGTGTGTTATAATATGTTTTACTATGTAGCTATCATTCCAAATTAAAATTTGTACGATGTAGATATCTATTTTCCTTGACGATAACAAGTCAAAGTAGAGTACCTTTTTACCGAACTGCTCGGTTCACTAATATCAAACTCTAACACGACGCCACGAGCCACTTGACTTCCGAATAAAACACAAGAAGGAATTAAGAAAGCATTTGTGTTTTTCAAACAATAATTGTTGACAATGTTCACCATAGTCTATGAATATAGAATGCAGGGCAGTACGTAATCTGTCCATTGAAACAACGTTAAACATTAACACTCAGGAGTCAGACACTCTACTGAATCTGACTATATCGCCAATACCACCAGCTTCAGTTTTCGATATCAAAGGCTGGCTGCACATATTTGGGAAAAACATGGCCGCCGTTATACACGTCTAATTGAATATTTTGAGCCTTCTGATTGGTTAACACTTCTATTGGTGAACTTTAAAATGAGTCAGCTCATTTTGGCTGGCTCACTAGTACACCAGGGTACCCAAAAACTTCAACAATAATTCAAATGGAAATGAAGCCGAAGATGAACGAAAGTCAAACGGATATTTAATTACTCGAAATAGCAAACAAGAAGTCAATGA
>OZ038496.1:6154197-6171697 GCA_964036315.1 Acanthosepion esculentum
CTTCGGACAAACACAATTATTTGTGTTAGCCACCACAATCTTGAAGATGATATTGAAATATATCGAAAGTACTCGTAAAAATAAAAATGAATTAATACAACTGCTCTAAAATAGGGAAGATTATTGAATAGAATAATCAGACGGAGGTTGGTAATGAACGATAATGCTTAGGACAAGAACAACACATATAAGATTCGCCAGCGGCGCGTAGAAGAAGTAGTCAAGTGAATTCCACAATGAATCGCCAACTTCAGGATACCTACCAACCGCCTCACGCGGTCAGATTTGGCACAAAGCCGAGTTTAATGTGGGGTCTCCGAGCCCGTAGGCTAGGCCGAAAATTCCTCGTAGACCCCGTATAAAATGGGGTCTCGAGACGAGATTTTGCCTTTGACATAGCCTCGTTTGGGGATCATCCCTGCCCGGAGGCAGAGAGTTTGACCAGAAAGCTCCAAATGCAGACCAACAACCAGGGTGCCTTCCTTGTTCGCTTTAATCATGAGACTGCAAAGCTTATATGCGATCACGAAATGATATTATTGCAGATAAACAAATACAACATATCTAAATTGTTTAATCAGACATGTTTCAATGAAAATATGTTGCTTGGTTTGGTTTGTTTTTCGGCGTATCATCCTGAATGGGTTATTTAATGCCAACAAAACTTTTATTGCTGGTAATATTTTCTTTCAAAATAAACTATAGTTGGTAATATCTTTTTTCTAAAAATGTATTGTTGGTAATAATTTTTTTTACAATGTATTTCTGGTATGTATAAAAACCTAATTTTACAGTTTCATAGTGTTTTGACTCCAGTTTGGGTGTTAACTATTTGCTCATAGCTGAGACCCTAACAGGTGCTGCCACCCCGGGTCAGGGTAGACCAGCAATTAAGAGGTGGTTCCGTGATCCTCAAAACCTCCTCATCATAGGCCTTGCTGTTGGATGTAGTTTATCGTCTTAACCTGGACGCGGTTGTAGTTTGTCGTCATGCCCAGGACGGGAAATTATGTTGCCAAAATATACGGAATTTATATATATATATATATATATATATATATATATATATATATATATATATATGTGTGTGTGTGTGTGTGTGTGTGTGTGTGTGTGTGTGTGTGTGTATGTGTGTGTGTGTGAACATAGGCTTTTACAACCAAAATTTTCTGGGATATTATGACAATTAAAACAACTCATGTAATCTACGAATATCTATTGTCACCTTCAAAATATTTCCCGTAAGGCTTTTGAGAGAGATGGGCTAGAATAGTTAATTGATAGTTTATAGAATTCAAATTCCATGAAAATGGCCCAGAGCATATATTCATGACAAAAAAGACCCCCCCGCAACTCAACCCAGGCATACTGCTAGCAGTATATACAAGAACAGATAAATTCCCGGCATGTCCACAGCGTGTCGCGGAGGTAATGAGTCAGGCAGACATTTGTAACTTGTACGTTCAGATATTTTCCGAATTCTGATTTCTCCAGACACAAGCCAAATGAACTACTTTTTGCCGAGCAGTAGAGGAATATATACGTGGTAGTGTACGGGGAATGTTTGGCCAAGCCTACGGGCTCGGTAACCCACATTAAATTCGGCCTTGTGTCACATCTGACTGCGAAAATGAATGAAGGCAACCTGGGACAGAGGATTAATGTTAAGTTCTTTTCTTATGAAGATTGGCACTCCTGTTTAAAATGGCTTATAGAAAATATATATTTTTAAAAATCCTGGGGCATTTGAGTGGCATTTGCGGCTGAAGCATGGGTCAGATTTAAACGATGACAAAGGAAATGGGTACTCCAAAACACTAAACGCAAATGCTAATGTGAAGAGAGTCTTGCAAATCTTGGTGTATTGACATTGAAAATCAATAGTAAAGCAATAAAATTGAATAGGAATAAGGGAAGAGCATCGTATATTCTAAAAGAGGAATTGGGATTGAGAAAAAGAAACATTCGCTAACAGTTTATGATTTTCTGACACAGAAACCCGTTACAAAAAATGGGTCATTCACCTTTTTCACGAGACTTAGTCCACTGTGATTTCTTTTTGCTATTTTCCAAATTGAGGAAATAAAACTGCTATGAAGGAAAAAATAATAGATGACATCCCTGAGATCGTCCAACAATATTTTCATCAATGGCACCACCGTCTCACGTTAAGGTGAGTATTTCGAAGGTGACAAATACTTTTTATTCATAAGCCCTTTCGGGAATGAAATTGTCACCCTCATATCGTATCTGGTGTCGAACGATTAATGTGTAGAGATCAGTCAGTCAAATATGTGCCATGCATGATACACACTTAGGCGATCATGTATCGAAAGATACATGACTGACGAGGCAGGATTTTGCCATTTCATTCTGCTGTAGACCAGTTTCCATCCAAGGCTATAGAACTCGGTCTGTCCTGAAACGTACCTATAGCTGGGGGGGGGGAGAAGTGGATTTTTTTACTTTTCTGGAGGGTATTAGCACGTAAAATAAAACTGCTATGAAGCAAAAAAAAATTGTTGACATTCCTGACATCGTCCAACAATATTTCCAGCAATGGCCCCACCGTCTCACGCCAAGGATGTTATTCACAAGCCCTTTCGGGAATTAAATTGTAACCCTTATATTGTATATGGTGTCGAACGATTAATCTGTAGATATAGTGTTGCCAAAAACGAGTTAAATTTAAAAATAACTCCATCAAAGTTCATAAATTTAGTTCTCATAGGCTGTTAAAAAGTGTTTAACCATTTTTAGAACTTCTTTATGCATCACAGTGTTTGTCTAGGTAGATGTGTGCACATGTTTACTTGTGTGTGATTGCCTATGTGTGTGTGCGTAAGTGTAGGCCTGTATGTTTGCCTTGTTTCTGTGCAAGTGTTAAACCTTCCCATTTCAATATTCGTTAATGGTATTTTTGGGATACTGAAGAAATTGCCGGACTAGAGGACAGTAGAATATCACACGGGCCGAAGAAATATCGGACTGGATGACAGCAGAATATCACACTGACCGAAGAAATTGCCCGACTAGAGGACAGTAGAATACCACACTGGCCGAAGTAATTGCCGAACTAGAGGACAGTAGAATATCACACTGGCCGAAGAAACTGCCGGACTAGAGGACAGTAGAATATTACACTGGCCAAATAAATTGCCGGACTAGAGGACAGCAGAATATCACAATGACCGAAGAAATTGCCGGACTAGAGGACAGTAGAATATCACACTGGCCGAAGGAATTGCCGGACTAGAGGACAGCAGAACATCACACTGGCCGAAGAAATTGCCGGACTAGAGGACAGCCGAATATCACACTGGCCGAAGGAATTGCCGGACTAGAGGACAGCCGAATATCACACTGTTCGAAGAAATTGCCGGACTAGAGGACAGTAGAATATCAAGCTGGCCGAAGAAATTGCCAGACTAGAAGACAGTAGAATATCACACTGTCCGAAAAAATTGCCGGACTAGAGGTCAGTAGAATATCAAGCTGGCCGAAGAAATTGCCAGACTAGAAGACAGTAGAATATCAAACTGACCGAAGAAATTGCCGGACTAGAGGACAGTAGAATATCAAGCTGGCCGAAGAAATTGCCAGACTAGAAGACAGTAGAATATCAAACTGACCGAAGAAATTGCCGAACTAGAGGACAGTAGAATATCACACTGGCCGAAGAAATTGCCAGACTATAAGACAGTAGAATATCAAACTGACCGAAGAAATTGCCAGACTAGAAGACAGTAGAATATCACACTGGCCGAAGGAATTGCCCGACTAGAGGACAGCAGAATATCAAACTGGCCGAAGAAATTGCCGAACTAGAGGACAGCAGAATATCACACTGGCCGAAGGAATTGCCGGACTAGAGGACAGCAGAATATCACACTAGCCGAAGATTTTGCCGCCCAACATACGAATAAGTTGATCTGTGCTAATACTTGATTGGCCGATTTCACTACGTTAGGAACGAGGAATGCTTAAAATGGCTACAGATTATGAACGAAAGCTCATAGTCGAATCAAAGTTGATTCCACAGAAGAACGAAATTTGCCTGAAAACATGTTTTCTCGGTATGCACGAGATGTCAGTATTTAATTAAGTCCCCTCTTGTTTTCTAATATAAAAAAATGTGGCTGAGGATGACATTTATTTCCTTGAGACATGCTTTTCTTTCATTAGACGACGTTGCTTAATAACATGGATCATGTTTTACTTTTGCAGAAAGAAGTCTTCTTTTATCTTCAGGCAATAATACGCCCCAGGAACAGAACTATACCTCTTCAAGCGCCTCAAGCCAAATCCTTATTCAAGAAAATAACAACAAAAATCACTTAACAAATCGAAGACGGCTTCTATCCTTGCTTTATAGACGATATTTTTGTTGTGTCAAATATTTTGGAAAGCATGTCCTTTCTTCGCGTAAAATATTTGTTAAAGTTACATGTAATTTCGAAACTTTGGGAAAACTATAACATGACCTATATATATATATATATATATATATATATATATATATATATATATATATATATATATATATATATATATATATATATATATATAAAGATAGATAGATAGATAGATAGATAGATAGATAGATAGATAGATAAATGACCTATTTATATATAGACACTGGTGGTAAAACTAAATTCCTGGAATGAGATCGAAATCCGAACGATCCAGGAAATAAGAAAAGATACCATCCAAAATGCTGATGGGAAATTCGTTAGCAACAAACATAAGAGAGCTGAACCGCTATGTAACCTCAATCCTCTTTTATGCCAGCCAATACTGGATAATTTCTGAAAAATTAAAGAGAAGACACGGGGCAAAATGGATGAGTTTCTACAGAAGTATGCTGAAGAATTTCATGACGAGAGCATGTAAGCAACGAGGAAGTCTTACGCAAACTGGAAGCAAAAAGGTTACTTATAGTTAGAATCAGAAAAAGTCCGTTGAGGATTTTAGGGTCCATAATGAGGTATAAGGGTTGGGTAATTTGACACAAACAGGGCATAGTGAAGGCAATTGGACATAAGAAAACAGCATATAACCTACTTAACGAGCTTGTCTAAATTGACAGCAGGACATTTAGCGGGAGGAACAGATCGCCCACATCTTGAATGGAGACAGCACATAGAAGATAATCTTTGGTATTTTTATCATAACATTTAGACCGCTGTGCTCCTGGCTTTTTTCTGAGGTATGTCGAAACGGTTATATCACTCGGAATTTCAAAATGGGCGATTTAATTCAATTTCCTTAAGTAGATGATTTCCATTCCGCTATCCATATCTAAGAATATCTCCCTTTTTTTCATTACTCCTAAGTTTCTATTAAGTATATGCACTCGATGGACTGAACTCACAATGACTCTACCAAAAATACATAAAACAATACCTTAATCCATGAAGTAATTGTCCCGTGGGACAATCCGAAATCTAGAACTTAGAGCCCTCACACTTGTGGCACTTGACCTCTTTCACCGTTGTTTCTCTTTTCTTCCTTTTGTTAATGCTACAGCTTTTTAACCCTTCCCTTCGATCATTTTCTTTCTGAATGGCTCTCATATTTACATTCTATGCTTAGACCTACCTTTGGATATGAAACAAAGAGTTCAATTAAAAGGTTCTTCTTTCTTTCTTCTTATTTCTTTCAGGACGTAGGTGATCATGGCTCTCCACCTTCTTCTATCCCTTGAAGCTCTCAACAAGTTCCTTCCCTCGGCTTCCTCCCCCAGACCACGTTCTGTCATCCACTTGCTTAAGACCATCAGGTAAGTTTGCTTTGTTATCCCTTATCTCTCTTTCCCTCTATTCGGCCCGTGAGTATCGGATTCTCCAGGCCCTCCTTCCTCATTATGTGTCCCAGAAACTTCCTGATGTTAAGTATAGTCCTCCTCCTTGTTTGCAACTACTGTAAGACCTCACCGTTGCTCACCGGCTCGGTCCATGATATCCTCAGCACCCTTCTGTAGAACGTTACAGTCACATAAAAAGGTCGGAAAATACAACGGCAAAAGGTTTGGGATAAAAGCAATAAAGACGAGAACATTTCTTAGAAAAGGAACGGTATGTCAACTGACAAGTCGGAGTAGAGTGTTGATATCACTACCGGATGTTATGAGTTTTTTTTGAATGATTAAACAACGAAGACGAATTAGGAATCATATCTTGAAAACTTTGAAAACGCTCAACTGTCTTAGTGGTTTTAGTTTGCCAATCTGAAGATCTTTCTAACGGAACGCATAACCTGTAAATTTATGCGTTATTTTTACCAAAACTTGTCACCATATCGCCCACATTTAATTATGAGGTCATTACTTGTTGCACGCATATCACACTGGTTGCCATGATGGATACATTAGATTAAATATCTTTTAAATTAAGCGTCACTTGATTACAAAGCGTACTATTCTATTTATTTAACAATAATAATATAATTCTTTTTGTTCCTTCTTTCCTTAGTACGTACGTTTCTTTCTGTAATCACTTGCCGGTTTCTTGCTCACAAATTCTTGGCATAGCTTCAATGAACAGCGTAAATTTTATAAAACTATTTAATTTACTTTTCGGGAAGCAATTTTCTGGGGTACGTCAAAGCTGTATCTATGCATTTCTAAAAAGAATGAAATACAGAAAAAGAAAAATTCAGGGAAATGCTAAAGAAATAGGAAATATATAAAGCCTCGTTTCAATAATAAAAATAATAACAAAACTACGTTAATTGCATGGGTTTTACTCTGCATATTTAAAGGAATTAAATTTCATAAAAACTTATTTGAAAAAATATTGCTTACAATTTATCCCCCCTTAAAATATAAAAACAGGTATGACAAGTGTAGAATTTCTATAGGTACTGCTAATAATACTGATACTATTATTAATAATAATTAGCTCTATCTGTAGAAATTCCACAGAGTTTTTATAACATTGATGTTATATAAAATTATGAACGTCAGTAGTGTTTACTCGCCGTTATGGTTGACGTAATTGTTGACTATGACTTCTTAAACACCAGCTGGAAGTGAGGAGCACTGAAGGATAGATTTTTGGAATAAACTGTAGAAAAATCGTTCATTCTGTCATTATAATATTTACTAGTAAACCATTATCACGTACCGCAGATTTATTTATTCAGTACTTTATTATTTTAGCATTAATTTTGAGGAACATCAAAATACACGCCATACTAACATAAGTTTCTATGCTAATCTTGTAGAATCGCCTAGTGAGTATATGCATTCATTTCACTACACCGTGTTGCTGTTGTGGTTGCCAGAACACGTAGGATTTTACGCTGTGTAGTTACTATAGCCATGCTCAAAGGATTTTGAATTCAAATTTGTCTTTATCCTAGACTAGTTGACAACCAAAGATAGAAAACTTGGACTTCCCTGTTTTTAAATGTTGCCTCAGAGGAGGAGATAGATTCCTATTTGTTCTTTCAAAACTGTAGGTATACTAACGCTCATAAATATTCATCAGGTTAACTGAAAAGTTTGGCAAGTTATGGAGGACATGGAGTAATGTAATTCAATGTCTACTATATATATGTACATAGTATATACATATGTATATATGTGTGTGTGTGTGTGTATTGTATATAGTATATATATATATATTTTAAGCTTATCACCATAAGCAAGGCTGGAGGCCACTAGCACGCAAGGGGTTACAGAAGGTTTGGAGGAAGAGCAGATGGGAGTGGTAAAGGAGACGATGTGGAGAAAGACAGTGGATCGATCAAGGCAAGGGGGTTACAGAAGATTTGGAGCGAGAGCAGATAGGAATGAAAGGTGAAAGGATGTGGAGAAGGGAAGTGGATAGATCAAGGCAACTGGAGATGTCGATTGACGTTACACTTAAATAGTTGGAGATTGTATTTGTCAGGGAAACAGGAATAGGGAAGGGAGTTCAACAGGCGAGATGTGCGAGACATGAAGCTATTGGAGTTGAAGTTACGTCTAAATCTAACATTTTAAACGGTGAAGGAGTGGGAACGGGATGCCAGCCTCGTAGGACGTTTAAATTCATGAGGCCTAGGGACCAGCGAAAGCAGCTCCTCGGAGCAGTTACCGTGAAAGTATTTGCATGATGTGTATGTATATACTATACAGTATATATATAGTATATATATGTATATTGTATATAGTATATATATATATATATATATAGTTTATGTATGTTGTATATAGTATATATATAGTATATATATATGTGTATATTTTATATAGTATATATATATAGTATATATATGTATATTGTATATCATATATTTAAGTGTCTATGTATATTGTATGTATATTGTTCTCAGAGATGTGGATAAACTGTCTGAAGTTCGTGTTTTTGTTGCTTTTTCAACTACTTTCGACTGTCGCCGTCATTTTCAAGAACCAATGTGGTATCTTTGTGGTAGGGAGAATTTATTTGCCTATGCTGGTAGCCTTTAAAATCTCTAGAGAAAGAGAGAGAGAGAGAGGGAGGGATGCGGAGAGGAGATAGGGAGGGGGTTGTTTCGTGTGTTCACATCGTAAGCGCAGCTGGGTCAACCAAGTGGTTACATCTCGGGGACATCCAATGAAATGCCGTGAGTTGCGAATCAGCACTTAGTGTTTAGGAAATCAACAACCGTTTGATGCACCTGATTCTCTGATGCTCTGTTGTGACACTGATTAGAAAATCGATTTTGGCATCTTTTTGTGATCCCCGTACATAATGAAGTCACCCAAAATTAAATTCTCATAGAACAAGGATTCCATTCATTCTGGTATTTCATGGCATAAATAATACAATAAATTATGATGGAAAATACTTACAAAAATTAATAATGTTTGGTAATGCTATATTTAATAAAAAATCAAATCAAGCTAATATAGCCGTAAATTTTATTTGAATGTGGAACTTTTCACTTGACCTATTGTTTAGGGAGAATATTCGAGCCCGGAACGTGCAGCGATCAGTCTGACGTTTCATCCATTACTACATTGGTCTGCTATGTTTTTGTAACAAAACTGCTCCCCACCCTACACGCGCCACCAAAACCAGATCGACCTGCTTTCATGACTTTGAATAGAAAACCTAATTAATTTAATTTCATCTCTTTTTTTTAAATTTAAATAAAAACTTGAAATTGATTTTTGGATGTCATTTCATATTGCAATTGATTAGAGTGGAGAAAAATAACTTCGTTTCGTGATTTTAGTTTGAAAATATTTAATAAATACAAATTCGTTTTAGATTTGATTAAAATCAGATGTTTATTTAACAGGCCAGCTGCTCTGTTTTCAAAGGCGTCACAGAGATGCAAAAGGCACACCTTCTGAAATAATGTTAATAACACAAGAGAATATGACACTATCAATAGTAACAATAATCACAGGAAACTTCGAAATAGAAAATAATAATAATATAAAAAATGAAATCAATATTAATATCAGCAAAAATAAAATATTCATCATCAACATTAACATCATCAACAACAACAATAATACTCAGTCAGTTATGCCTTATGCGTGATACACGCTTAGGCGATGATGTATCTTTCGATACATGACTGACGAGGCAGGCTTTTCCCCGCAGTAGGTTGCCATTTCTTTCTGTGCTAGACCAGTTGCCAACCAAGGCTATAGAACCCGGTCTCTCCTGCTATTTACCTATAGCTTCCGAGCAATGTTAAGTCAGTTATGTGCCATGCGTGATACACGCTTAGGCGATCATGTATCTTTCGATACATGACTGACGAGGCAGGGTTTCCCCCGCAATAGTTTGCCATTTCTTTCTGTGGTAGACCAGTTGCCAACCAAGGCTATAGAAGCCGGTCTCTCCTGCTATTTGTCCATAGATGGAGCGGTAGAAGAAGAGGATTCACACCTTTCCCAATGGTATTAGCACGTAAGTGAACGTAATGGATTCGACTGGAATTCGAACTCGGCTCTCCAATTCCTCAATTAATTCTCTGAGCCTCCTCCTCCTACTACTAGTACTTCTACTACTGCTACTACTACTACTAGTACTACTAGTAATAATAATAACTAAAATACTACTTTAATTTTTAGATGAATCTTAATTCATGAGTTAATGAGTGAATAATTTCGTGACGACTTCTACAACAATAAAAATACCCATAGAAATTCAGAGAAATTCCCTATCATATCGTTAAATATTTGAGCTTAGCAACTTTCACAAAATATTGAATTATTGCAATGAATGCTGGTCGTTATTTAAGAAGGGGCGACAAATGAAATGATTTAAATTGATAACTTTTCTATTTTACTGAAACAGACGTTAAACAATCTTCTTTCTTTTTTCTTTCTTTCTTTCTTTCTTTTACTCAGTGAAACTAAGTAGCGTCTCAAACGTGTCTTTTCCTTCTCTCCACACGATCAAAATAAAATAGGGATATTTTCCGTCAATTCACCCCAAAATAAAAAGAATTTATATTTACTAAAATTCACACCAAATTCTCACAGGGCGAGGCCCTTCCATTGCACTCTGCTTAGGTTGACCTTTTCGCTCTGATGCGCTATTTCTAAGTGTGGGGTCTGCATTCACACTCACCCCGATGAACAAGCCACAGCGGTTTCTTCTTTTTTTATTTTAATTTGTAAAAATTCCTTGTAAGTACCTCAAATGTCATCCATTTTGGTGATTTTTATTTCTGAGTTTTGGAGGCAAGCTAAACAAATTCTGATTTAAAATTATAATGTAAAAGGATGCCAAAAATTTAAAAAAAAGCCAAACGAACTTTGATTTAAAATTTATAATTTCTTGGAGTCAATTAATATTTGCGATATGTAACTTTAGATCATTTGGTGTGAATTAACAGAAAAGTCCATTATTTATGAGATAATGGCAAGGCGTAACGATCGTGCTAACTAAGTAAATTCTAACCACATAATAATAATAATAATAATAATAATAATAATAATAATAATAATAATAATAATGGTAAGATTGGGCATTTTAACCACTGGAAGTCATGTCGGTATTACAGTGTGCCAAATGCCGAAAATGGTATGACAATATCATAAAAACGCATTCACACTGACCCTCACATAAAAGTTAATAAAGCAGACATAGTAATTAAAGACTACAAGCAAAAATGGGATTTCTCACTGATAAGTTAAAGCCGTAAGATAAAAAAAGATATCTGTTAAAGAATATGGCAAAATAAACGTGAGAATGTTGGAATTAAAAATATGTGATATCTTAAAACTACTGTTACACCTGTAATAATTGGAGTACTAGGAACGATAAAAAAGGGGATATGCAAGAACAATAGAAAAGTCCCTCGGCCCCTGTTTACACTAGGTTCAAATTCAGACGAATATTATTCATCCGCGTGTAATTAATACAATATAGACACGGTCTGTTCTTCTTTACGGCAGTGAATGTTGGACGGTCTCCTCAAAAATGTAGAAGACACTCTAGGCGACAGAGATGTGGTTCTACAGAAGGATGATAAGGATGTCATGGATCGAGCGTGTTAGCAAAGATGAGGTCTTAGAGAGGTTGCAAACAAGGCTTATAATTAATATCAGGAAGATGCAGCTGAAGTTTCTGTGACACATAATGAGGAAGGAGGGCCGGGAGAATCCGATACCGAATGCAGCTTCTCTTATAAATAGCCAGAAAAAAGTGACATGTCGGTGTAGGTAATGGCTGCTCCAGTTACTGCGTAGCAGTAACAACTTATTTAAGACGTTGCATACTGGGAAAGACAATATTCGGAAAATGCTATTCAACTTCCAATGTCAAGAAAAGTACAAAATGGACGTGTGCTGCTTACAAGAGACAAAAAATGAACCTGGTCTGAACAGTAACATCGGAAAAAACAAATACCATCTGATATGTTTAGAGACAGAATGCAAACATTATGGAAGCAGATACCTTTTAATTTAATCTTAGAAAGGAATTTCTAGCTGGCATGTGCTGAATAACTACTTACTCAAGATGTTGCATACTGAGAAAGACAATATTCGGAAAATGCTATTCAACTTCCAAAGTCAAGATCATTTCAGTTGGAACTTTCAATGTACGGGACTTGATCCGAAGCGAGAAGCAAGAACAGTTAGCGACAGACATAGAAAAGTACAAAGTGAACGTTTGTTTCTTACAAGTGACAAACATTGGACTTGGTCTGAACAGTAATATCGACAAAAACAAATATTTTAGAAATATCCCACGTTTCCTTTGCAGAAGTTTACAACCAAGGAAGATCTGCAACAAATCCGCAGAGGACAGTACAGCTTAGATGTGACACAATGCCGATAGCATGGGGCACCCAGTGGGGATTGAACTCACTATTCATTTGTAACAGTTCTAACGAGACAAGCTTGCTAACCATTACACCACATCGAGGTGCCCACAGTGATTTTCCAAGCGTAGCTTAGATGTGGCACAAGGCCGAAAGTAGGGGGCATGGTCAGGATCGAACTCACTACTCAGTCGTATATTGTTCTAGCGAGACAATCTTCTAATCGTTACACCGCCTCGAGGTGCCCAACACGCAGAGGACAGAGAAGGCTGGCAAAATATTGTCGAATCAGTCTACAATGTCACTGAAGATGAGAGAAGACGAGAGAAGCTGCAAATTCATGACCTCAAATCGAAACAGTTTTGATGATGATGTTGATGACAATGAATAATTGCCCATCTTGTGTCAGGTTTGCACAGTGACAGTATCCATTGTTACGGTACGATAGAGTGGGTCAACATCTGCACTGTGAAATATGCCACTTTTACGGGAAGGAAATTGGTATGAACATCACCCAGACACGTTTACAGAGGTAGGACTTGCAACAGTTTTATGGGACTTTACAATCGGGCTCTCCGAGGCGGTGTAATGGTTAGCAAGCTTGTCTCGTTAAAACAATTACAAATGAGTAGTAAGTTCGATCCTCACTGGATGCCCTATAATTTTGGCCTTGTGCCACATCTAAGCTACGCTTGGAAAACTACTATGGGACTTTACAATACACACAGGCATAACAATAAAAACTAATCGCTCAGACATTGTGATCAGACACCACAATAACAAAATGTACTTTCTTATTAACATGCCAACCCCTGCAGATTGTTATGTACTTTTGAAGATCGCCAAAAAGCTATCAAAATAAAAGGATCTTGACGTGGAAATCTAAAAAAGATGTGACATATGAAGACATCAGTAACTCCAGTTGTAGTTGGAGCACTCGGATCGAGTGGAAAAGGTTCCGATAGACTAATTGAAAGGATTCCTGGTAGCCCATGCCTTAAACAATATGAAAACTTGTACAGCTCACATATTATGAACAGCCTTTTCAATGTAAAATGTGATATTTTGTTCGTCTTTTTTTCAGTGGAAGATGTCATGAGACCATTTTTAACCTTATATCTCTGACTGGTACCCGGATGTAAATGTGTATACAACAGAAACACAGGGAAATAATAATAATAATAATAATAATAATAATAATAATAATAATAATAATAATAATAATAATAATAGAATACTTGTGTTCAAATGTTTCTATATTGTTTGTATCTATATGTTTATACAGAATGCATATATTTAATAGTTTACCCTACCTCAGGTGTCAGGTATTGGCTGGTTAAGAGATTGTACTAAACCGAAAGCAAAAGAAGATACTACTACTACTACTACGACTACTACTACTACTACTACTATTACTACTAATAATAATTCTAATACTACTACTACTACTACTACTACTACTACTACAACTAATAATAATTCTACTACTACTACTACTACTACAACTAATAATAATTCTACTACTACTACTACTACTACTACTAATACAACTGATAATAATTCTAATACTATTACTACTACAACTAATAATAATTCTACTACTACTACTACTACAACTAATAATAATTCTACTACTACTACAACTAATAATAATTCTACTACTACTACTACTACTACAACTAATAATAATTCTACTACTACTACTACTACTACAACTAATAATAATTCTACTACTACTACTACTACTACTACTAATACAACTGATAATAATTCTAATACTATTACTACTACAACTAATAATAATTCTACTACTACTACTACTACAACTAATAATAATTCTACTACTACTACAACTAATAATAATTCTACTACTACTACTACTAATACTACTACTACAACTAATAATAATTCTACTACTACTACTACAACTAATAATAATTCTACTACTACTACTACTACTACAACTAATAATAATTCTACTACTACTACTACTACAACTAATAATAATTCTACTACTACTACTACTAATACTACTAATACAACTAATAATAATTCTAATACTACTACTACTAATACAACTAATAATAATTCTAATACTACTACTACTAATACAACTAATAATAATTCTAATACTACTACTAATAATAATTCTAATACTACTACTACTACTAATATAACTAATAATAATTCTAACACTACTACTACTACTAATACTACTACTAATAATACTACTACTAATAAATCTACTACTACTACTACTACTACTAATGATATCCGTACCCATAAGTGGTTACGTAGTGCAGGGTTAAAAACTGAAACCGGT
The DNA here is from genome assembly GCA_964036315.1 of Acanthosepion esculentum. NCBI lineage: Eukaryota > Metazoa > Mollusca > Cephalopoda > Sepiida > Sepiidae > Acanthosepion > Acanthosepion esculentum. The sequence continues at coordinate 6,168,785 of OZ038496.1, forward strand.
TTTCTTCTCGCTTCACAGAACCAAAGCTTGGTAACTAGAAATTACCAAGCAGACATACTGAACAATTATGTCAGTAGAAAATGCAGATTCTGTGATAAATATCCAGAAACAGTTGATCATCTTGGATCAGGTTGCATGGTAATGGCACCCACTGAAGATAAAACAGATTGGGCCAATATCTGCATTGGAGAATCTGTAACATTTACGGAAAGGAAACTGCAAGTAATTTGTATGCACACCACCCAGACCCGGTTACGAAAATAGGACCTGTAACAAATTTATGGGACTGTACAATACACACAGAACAATTAAAGCTAATGGCCCAGACATCGTGATCAAAGACCCCAAGAACAGAATAGGCGTTCTTATTGCCATGGCTTAAAGTTTCCGGTTGGGACTCCGGTAGTAAATGAGTATACAACCGAAATGAAAGGAAATATTATTATTATTATTATTTTTATTTCCTTTGCTATCTGGCGTTTACACATTTCTTTCCGGGTCCCGCCCAGAGACCTAAGGTTAGAAATGGCATCATGACACTTTCCACTGCAAAAAAAAATAAAAAAATAATTACATAGATAAAGCCCTTCGTAAATTGTGGGCTGTACTTGTCAGAACAATTTTTTGTATCTCTTTGAGACATGGACTTCCAGGGATCCCTTCAATCAGCGTACTGGAATCTTTTCCAAGCAGTCCAAGGGCTCCAACTACAACGGGAATTGGTGATGTTCCCATGTGCCACATTTTTGAGATTTCTATTTCAAGGTCCTTGTATTTTGACAGTTTTTCGAATATCTTCAAAGACACATTGCAGTCTGCAGGGACTGCCATATCAATAAGGAGGCAATTATTTTGTTTGTGGTCTTTAATAACAATGTCTGGGCGGTTGGCTTTGATTGTTCTGTCAGTGTGTTTTGTGTAGTCCCATAGAATTGTAACAGGTCCTATCTCCGTAACCGGGTCAGGGTGATGTTCGTACCAAATTCTTCCAGTTTCTTTCCCATAGGAGTTGCAAATTTTCCAGTGCAGATATTGGCCCACTCTTTATTATTATTATTATTATTATTATTATTATTATTATTAATAATAATAATAATAATAATAGATAATTTTTGTTCAAATCTTCCTATATTTTTGTTTCTATAAGTTTATATTTGCAAAACGTGTAGAAATTTGTATCGAATGAAATGATAAAAATGGTCGATAGAATGAGCTGTCTATAGAAAGATCATATTTTTGAATCATTTCACCCCCAGCAAGGCGATAATGCCGCTAGGACGCAGGGGGGGGGGTTACAAGGAGTGAAAGGAAATGTTTTGTTGATCGAAGAAAGGACAATCTGTTAGAATATGATTCTACTTCAGTAGATCAGATGGTAAAAAAAAAAAGGAAGAAATTGAAAAGCCGGTTAAAAAAATCTGAACCTTGTTAGAAAAGTGAACGCAAGGTGGAATATAAAATTAATATCACTTGAGGCACACTTGGGACGTTCGCAGAGAAGTTTCTGAAAAGAAAAGAAAAACCTCAAAGTATTTGAATAGCTCTTCAAATGGAGTATTATGGAAATCAGGAAGCAAAATGAATAGAGTTTTGGAATATTAAGAAGGCTTGTCGTCGTTTAACCCAAGGAAAAGGCGACAAGATACAAATGACAGAAAAATCCATTTCAGAGAATAAATAGATCTTCCACGTTTATTTATATAGATACTACATTACACTGTCAAAACTTTCTTCTCGTCACTAATTTTTTAGAAATTCGCATCAGGTTAAATGTCTGGTTCCCAACTTTAAACCAGTAACAAAAAGCAACCAATACTGCTATTTATGTTTGCGACATAAATAGCAGGATTTAATTTGCATATTTGTTTAAAAGCATATTTTAATAAATATTTCATTTATTTTGTTAATTTCTAAATCAAAATTTAAAAATTGTCATATATAGGCAAAGTTTATGTCGATAATGTTTTTTCTTAAATTCGTCGATTTGCACAGAAAGGGTTTATTTCTACCCGGTCAAAATTCAGTCGTAAGTTAACCGAAAAATGTCAGTATGTTTACATTTTCAAAAAAGTAAATGTGACCTTGATTTACGAAGTGAACATAAATAAAATAGTGTAAAAATTATCAAAGTTTTATAAAATTTCATTATTTTTGGCCCGGAAACGTTAGTTAAGAACTTATTTCTTGCAGCATTCGTAATAACCATTGTTGTTATTTGACATTTCACATTGGTCGAGCGGAGCCGAACTTTTAGTGAATTATTCAAAATAATCTATTTGCTAAATTCATTTCCATAAATATTATTCATGCACTCATTAGAGAATTATTCAAATGTTTTTCTCGTGGACATCTTTATGTGCCTATTTCTATGGTAATCAATTCATGTCGACTTATTATGACAGATGTAAATCTAGGAAATAGATGATCAATATGTTGACTATGAAGACATTTTATAGAGATAAGGGTAATTATATTATGAATTTGTTTTCTTAGATATTAGGACGGATAGTTGGCGACCATTAAAATAATAATAATAATACTCATAATTAGAATTACAGCAGGAGGTAACATTAAGAATAATTCTGGTCACTTCCTAAACTAGACAATAAAGATATTTAGAAAGTGAATGATCATAAACAAAGTCACACGATGTTTTAGGAAAATCTGCAATAAGTAGGCATGAACTAGTTTTTTCCTAGCAGTCAGTGGTTTAACTTTTGTGGCGCAAAATCAAATTAATAATTTTTTTTTAATTCTTTAACACTACATTTTTCTTGATACCTGCTTTTAATTTAATGCTTCACCAGCAACATTATTATTATTATTATTATTATTATTATTATTATTATTATTATTATTATTATTATTATTATTATTTCCTTTGACTTCTGGAGTTTACACATTTTTTCCGGG
>OZ038496.1:6176697-6201697 GCA_964036315.1 Acanthosepion esculentum
TTTGGCATATATATATTTGAAGATAAGTGTATACTGGAGGAGTAGTGGATAGCGGCTCGTATTGAGGTATCAGAGAGCCGTGTTCGAATTCCAGTCGAATCCATTCACTCACGAGCTAATACCCTTGAGAAAGGTATGAATCCTTTTCTTCTCCCCCCAGGTGGACAGGCAGACAGGTCTACCGCAGAAAAAAATGAAACCTACTACGGGAAATAATCTACCTCGTCAGTCATGTAACGAAAGATATATGGTAGCCTAATCGTGTACCACGCGTGGCGTATAACTGACTGACTGAGTTTACAGTCGGAAGAGAGAGGTGTGGGAGAAAATGAAGGATATTTGAATCTCAGGCTAATTTTTTTTATTTTGATATTTTTAATCAAGAAAGTAGTGATAAACGTTTTGGTTGATTAGATCTTCAACCTTCTTCAGTTGCAGACTGCATTCCTTGGCCCCTGAATGAGGCCTGATATTCCCCCAACAGGGTCAGATCAAATCATCAAAAATTAGTATGAAATGCTCATAAACAGTCTCATTAAAATGATTCTATTTTTTATGGAAAGTGTAAACAGCGCTTATTGCGCTTGAATTATGATTGCAATTTACTATTGAATTTCATCTCCGATCTCTTCAACTTAGATTCTTTCCAACAGGGTTCATTTTTGTTTTGGACTGTTTTGACAAAATTCACATTGCCTATTTATTGTCATAAACCGTCTGTTTTGAGAAAATTTCGTCGGCCTCCTTGAAGTCGTTATATTAAAAAAAAATTAAAATAATCTATATTTAAAACAATACGAGAAGTAATGAAGATATTTTTCATAAATATAATATCTAATTAAAAAAAGGATGTAGATTCAATAACATTACTTCAGTTTTAAAATGTCATACGTGTCTTTTTATTTTAAATATACAATCCATTAATTCGCCCTAGAATTGATTTTAGGGGTTTATAAGCAATTTTTATGCAGTAGTTTTTGAATAAAAACTAATAAAATGATTTAATTATTTTTATCGTTCAATTTTGACGTTTGCCTTTTCGAAATTTCGTCTTTATTAATATTTATAAATCGACTTTTTTATTAATTTTGAATTAACTTTTAATCTAATAGTTTCAAATAGAATTCTATGACATTCATTATATTTGATGTCATAGACTAAGCTACAACCTAGTGACCGATAATCTGTGAATGAATCGCGGTCTTGCGAACTTGAAATTCGTTGGAAGAGCTTTACTTTATCGCCATTCATTGCACATAGCCATTTTATCTCCTGCATATGTTACATCTGATTTGGTTGGAAATAGAAATGGGACTGTAAATAGTAAAACGACTGAATTGATTGACTCATTCTTGAGATCGATTGATAAAAAAAAATCTTCATCTTCTCTTCTTCCATTTCCATTTTTGATTCGATCAATCACTAGGGAATACAACAATCTAAACCTTGATTAAACGTAAAAAAATATCGGTTAGAATTTGTAGAAATTAAAAATTAAATCTAGTTTTGGCAGCAGATGTGAATTCTATAATGTATGATTTTATTATATAATACATTATAAAAAAAATTAAAAGCGTACTTTTCGAATTTGGTAAAATTTTCAGGACATACTTGTGGAATTCTCTTCTGATTTCTTAGTTTCCAGTCTTGGATCTTCATTGTTTGATCTTCAAAAATTTAAATGCAATGTTAATCGTTATCGTCTGCCTTCTTAATTCTTGTTCTTTTATTCTTTTTTCTCCTTAATAATGTTTTCTTTTTTTCCATATCTTCTCACAGTTAATAACTCCTTGAATCTTAGTGGATTTATTGTCTCGTTTGAGGAGAAATGATAAAAAAAAAAGAATATACTTAAATTCATATAAAATATAATATTTCAGTATCAGGTTCAGTGTTTACATTTGTTAAAATATTGATAATAACTTTTTATAGGTGATGAAAAAAAAGCGTATCAAACTGAACTTTAATAAAACAATTCCCGGAATTTAAAAAATGAAAAGATTATTTTGTGCGCAAAAGAATCAAACTTTAGTATTTCGTTTAGAAATTATCAGTAATCTTTGGAATTATTATCACATAAACACTGATTCGTTTATTCTACAGTGAAAATATTCGGCGTCCATTCATAATACAAGTGAATGGACATTTTATAACAATCAGAGGTGATTTCTTTAAAGAATTCACTATATTTAAGATTTTCATGTACACACGCACGCACGCACACACATATATATATTAAAATTTAGTTAGCGAATGCTTACTTTTTGTATGAATGATTCATTGTAACATATATATATATATATATATATATATATATATATATATATATATATATATATATATATATATATATATATATATATCAAAGAATAGGTTTTGTGTAGATGGAATAAATTCCAATAACCGAAAATACTATTCTTAAAATAGTACAATACAGAGTAAAGCAAATATTATTTATTCAAAAATTATTATATAAATATGTTATAACATCGCTACAAAAATAGTCATTTTGTTTCAACTCGTCTAGTGTCTTCTCAAAGCTTATTAATTTTTGAATAAATAAAATTACTTATATATATATATATATATATATATATATATATATATATATATATATATATATATATATATATAATGAACTGGACACAAATCCGACAATTATAAAAAGAATGTATAAAAATAAAAATGTCTTTATATATATATATATATATATATATATATATATATATATATATATATATATATCATTGAAAACAACCGGCAATCTACTTCGATTAAGGTTTTAATCAATGTTCCCCGCATTCATACAAGAGTTCTCCTATCTTGACATAAAGTGTGTAAAAATTGCCCAAATTTTCTATATATTTCAATAAAGAAAAAGCTAAACTTAATAATATCAACTATGAACACGGCTACAATGAGCTGATCGTGTTTGGAAAATAAAACAACATTACCCCCGCTACTGATACAAATATAGACTTATATAATATATATATATATATATATATATATATATATATATATATATATATATATATATATATATAGAATGGCCGGAAGCGCTGCGATATATAGAACATTTGAACAGTTTTTACACACTTTATATTCAGAAAAAAAAAGCAACACTTGTCTGAATGCGAGAAAGATGTAATAAAAATCTCAGTATCTTGCTAATCGCCTGTAATGAAATTTGTATAAAAGAGGGATTGTTGTCCAATTACACAATTATATATATATATATATATATATATATATATATATATATATATATATATATATATATATATATATATATATGTAAAAAGAAAGAAAGGGGAGAGAGAAGAGAGAGAGATTCTTACTGATCAGTAGCAGTAATCGAAATGGTAAACTTCTGATTTTGAAAGCCTCCAATAAAAAACATTTACCTGAAAAAGAAAAGAAAATGGATTTAAGTATGTTGAAAAAAATCCGATAACTCCAAGTACATACATAAAACAACCCATACATTCAATGAAAAGTAAAAATAAAATCCTCCTTAATAATGGCTAAAAGTATAACTGAAAGCGCTCAGACATGCAGAACATTCGGGTAATTTTGAAATAGTTTATACGAAGAAAAAAAATATATATGAAAACAAAAAATAAATAAAATAAAACAAAACATAAACGTATACCATGTCATTGCATAAAATATATTTTGCTTGTTGACAGAATGGCAAAAGTTTATACTTAATAACTTAAAAATGAAGGATTTGCGGACATATGTTTATAAGGACTTTTTCATTATTTTGCTACCGCAAACAAAGCTAGTAAAATTATTTTTGATACAACCTATGTATATATATATATATATATATATATATATATATATATATATATATATATTATAATTTTTTTTCATATAGTCAAAACAATTAACTCACTACCAAGATGCAACTTCGTTTCAGTGCATTTAATTGCACTTCGACAGGTAAGAACCTAAAATGGTTACGAACAATTATGTTTGTAAACAAGAAGCATATATATATATATATATATATATATATATACATATATATATATATAGAGAGAGAGAGAGAGGGGGGGCAAATCTTTCAAATTTGAATGTGGGAAAGAATATTTTGCTGGGTTAATAATAGAGAGAATTTTCACCAATTTTAAAAACCTCTATTAAAAATTCATGTAATTTACGATCGATTTGTCATCCACAGACAGACTGTTTCGCAGCTCATCAATGTGGCTAGACATCCGGTTGCCTGTAGCTAGGATCGAAACCTGACTGAATTTGTGTCAGCCCGAACTTCGCCCACTAAGCCGTCAGCGTAAGGTACGGGATGAGGGTGAATTTTGGCGTGTTTATTTTTATATATATTTAGTTTACTAGGTAATCCGTATGGGTAGCCCCAAGGAGGATAAAATCCAGAGAGCTCAATGTAAATCAGAGCTAATAATTTAAATAAAAACAGACCACTTTAAGGTTCCATATAATAAATTACTTCACCACAGCCCTTTTAAAGGTCATCGGATCATCAGATTTTATTTCCAAATTTTGAAACGAAAAATGGAAATACTATATATATATATATATATATATATATATATATATATATAGGCATACATACATATATGATATATATATAGACATACATATATATAGAGAGAGAGGCATACATAGATATATGATATATATATAGAGGGGCATACATAGATATATGATATATATATAGACATATATACATATCTGATATATATATATATATATATATATATATATATATATAGACATACATATATATATATATATATATATATATATATATATATATATATATATATATATATATATATATATATAGAACGTCGGTGATACAAGTTCAGTTATTGGCTTGTATGTTAGAAATGATTTCAGATGATGCATATTAGATTTTTTTTCTCGGGATTAAACGGTATATCATCGAATGACGTACGATTTTGAAAAAATATGTTGACATTCGTTTTAAGATAAAAATCTATGATTTGTTGAGCTTATCGTTTGACTCATTTTTCGCGGCAACCAATGTTGCTTCGGCCATGTTTTCTTCCTAACGATTTTTTATATCCCTTATTTTAGAACTTTTATGAATGCAATCATTTTTAATATTGCTACCATACTACGCTTAAAATGTTTGTAGATTATATATGTGTGGCCCAGCAATTTTGCTTCCAAGCTTCTGTACTTCATATATATATATATATATATATATATATATATATATATATATATATATATATGGATAAAATAACTGAAAAAAAATTGGGTGTTTTTTTTTTTGCGAAAGTATTTATTTATATGTTTATATATATATTTAATATTTCAGACCACCTCGGTCCTTCCTCAGAAATTAATTGAAAACTCCCAAATACAGTAATACAGTAATTCAATTAATTTCTGAGGATGGACCGATGTGGTCTGAAATATTAAATATATATAAAAACATATAAATATATACTTTCGCAAAAAAAACACCCAATTTTTTTTCAGTTATTTTATCCATATAATATATACATATCAAGAAAGTATACGTGGCTTCTCATTATGCTATATATATATATATATATATATATATATATATATATATATATATATATATATATATATATATATATATATATATAAAATAGCTGGCCACACATTTTCGAGGATACCCGTCGATTAGAGCGGCTATATTACAGACGCATGCTCTGGCAAATTTCTGCTGTGCAACATCCACAAAATCAACCTGTTGCTTATATTGCAACAATGCTGAGCAGACCTTAGTTACAGTTTCTGGGAGAGAGCGTGTTATCTAGCGTGGTCAAAAATCTGAACAAGGCCAGTACAGGCAAAACCTTGGTCACGACGACTTGTGATTTCGTGCTTTTTATATATATATATATATATATATATATATATATATATATATATATATATATATATATATATATATATTTTAAATAAAAACAGACCATTTTAAGGTTCCATATAATAAATTATTTCACCACAGCCCTTTTAAAGGACAGCGGATCATCAGATTTTATTTCCAAAGGTTGAAACGAAAAATGAAAAGAAATTTACACATTTTTGACGGGCAGTAATAAGTAAATTAACGAAGTGAGGGAGTGAAGGGGGTAGAGAGACATGATTGAGTTAGATGTAACATTTCTATTCTTTCAAATTTAAATTTTTAGAGGAAATTCAGACATTGACACATTAAATCTGTTAACTTAACGGAAGTTATATATTGATATGGGAGGGGATAGGACAAAAAGGCATAAAGAGAAAGAGAGAGAAAGAAGTTGTAATAAAGTGTCATTAACTTTCTTTGGAATGGACGCTGTTGTTTTGATTTACTTTGAGAGTTCATAAATATTATAATGTTTGATATAAGTTTGAATGTTTAAAATGTCTATAAGGAATTTAATTATATGTTAGTTATTACAAAAATTTTGGGATTTAATATGAAATAGTCGATTAGAAAAATATTCATAGAATTTATATTAAAACACTAAAAAATTTATTTTCAAATATAAGTTTACTTCTAGTTGTAATTGATTATTAAGGTGATATCTCGATCAGTTTGAATTTTATTCATGAGTTCAATTAGCGACTATTTTTAGATTGGTAATTTCTCTTACTTAAAATTTAGTTTTAAGTTAATATGGAGTGATATTTGAATATAATATTAGAGATCTTGCTCTATCATATATTGTAAACACATACGGATTACCTATTTTTTCGTAAACTAAATATATATATATATATATATATATATATATATATATATATATATATATATATATATATATATATACGCGCACACGCACGCACACACACACGCATATAAGCTTCGTCAAAAACGAATGACGAGGTACTGCGGTTAAGATTTTTATTTAATTGTTCTTGTGTTCTTGTTCTTATGATTTCTTTTTCTTTTATGGTCATAAATTATGTAGACAGAAATCTAAATGTTCTGTAATTTCGAAGATGGTTTTATTTTTACTTTTAACTGAATTAATCTTTATTTAAAGGCAATACCTTGTCAGTCGCCTTTTCCGAAACTTGTATAAAAAAATGATTGGTGTTCAAATACACAATATATATATGAGATCTAATTGAGCTATTGTTAGAAAGGTGTAGCGTTAGTCTGCGTGTTAAACAATTTGTAGTGTGGCCTATATAATTATTTACGAAAGTTGATTCTTGAGGAATACAATTCCTTAATGGGCATTTGAATTCGTAAATAATATTCTAGTTCTAGGAGGTGAATTGTCATTTTTAACTATAAGGTTAGAAGTTTTCAATTTTTTATAATAAATAATTATTAATCTAATTTTTTTGCTATTATCAACTGGTGCTATGCATTTTTTATAATGTTCTTAATTCTGCATTCATCCTGTTTATAATTTTTGTTCATCTGATTTTTATAAAATATCGCAACGTCGGCAACTGGTTGTTCTGTCCAGCGAGTGGCATATTTACGCTAAGTGTCAGACTTTATTTTTTGAACTTGATATTTCATTTTCTGTTTAAACTTTTGTTTTTTGCTCGTTTTCTTTCTTTCCTTATTTGATTTCATTTAATTTTTGATTTGTTTAACACGCAGACTAACTCTACATCTTTCTGACAATAGCTCAATTAGATCTCATTTAAATATTCATGGAGACCTACCGGACACTATTCGGAACATACTTGTCGACAACATATAATAGCATCATCCACATACAAAAAAAGGCTAAAAATAATGGAAGCCTTATTAATAAAAACAAACAAACCAACACTTAATAATATTAACTTTGAACATGGACATAATATCTTGACTGTGTTTTGAAACAAAAAAAATGTAACATTTTATAAAACATATCTATAACAAACTATTTCTAATTCTAACTGTTAAAATATAATCCTTGAAAATGGCTAAATGTATAGCCGAAAGCGCTCGGATAAAAAGAACACCGGACAGTTTTTATATAATTTATCAACCGAAAAGAAAAACATTATTAGATCGCATGAGAAATTGTATAAAAAACTAAATAAAAGCACCTTGTCAGTCGTTTTTAATGAAATGTGCATGAAAGAAGGATTGCTGCCTAAATACACAAACATATATATATATATATATATATATATATATATATATATATATATATATATATATAGTCAAACCTAATGAGCCAGACACACCTACCAAGGCTTCACCTAGGCAGATAGGTGAAGCCTTGGTAGGTGTGTCTGGCTCATTAGGTTTGACTAGGTTTGCTCTACGTTTGTATTGAGCTCTTTAGGTAGTTGTTTACTCGTATCGGGGTTTTTTCTTTGGGCCTTGAACCTGTATCTGTGCGATTATTTTCGACAGACTTTCATGTTCCTGGCTCTTTCTTTTTTTAAAACCTTTTTTTCCTTAGCGATTGATTTGGCTGTTGTTAAATCAAGAGTTCGAAGGTTTTTCGACACGAGTATAGTTACCTATATTTATATATATATATATATATATATATATATATATATATATATATATATATATATATATATATGTGTGTGTGTGTGTGTGTGTGTGTGAGTGTGTGTGTAAATAATTATATGAGAAAATTCAAAAGAGAATACGCAGGACTATGTTGTCTTTGACATTTAACACAACATGTTTAATATATATATATATATATATATAATTATATAGGTAGATATATGTATATATATATAATTATATAGGTAGATATATATATATAAATATATATATATATATATATATATGAATTATGTACATATATATATATAAACATATTAATACACAATTTAAAAACATTTTAAAATTTACAAATTATTCTAATTAAAATTAAAAATATTGAAATTTTTTTTTAAAACTTCATTATGCATCGAAGACATTTTCCTTTAGACAAGAGTGTTCATGATCCATCTAATTCATAAAAGCTGTCGAAAGTTTTTATAATCAAATAATATTTTAGTTTTAGTGCAGAACACGTATGATTCAAAGTAAATTTTTTTTTTTTGACTGGGCGTACTGTTTTACAAAATTAATTTATCATTTAAATTCTTGACGGAAACGTTACAAAAATAAATTTCTCGAAATTTTATTAGATTAAAGATATGCGGGCGGATAAGAGATGGAAAAAATATTTTTACCACGATTTATATAGAAAAAAAGTTTAAAAAAATAATTTATTTTCTGAATAAGTCCTGAAAGGTTCATTACAATTCAACAATTATCTGATTTTTGCAATAATTTACATATCTGTTTGTTTGTCATCGACATCTATGCAGACTACACTACTATTTATTCTTGCCTCAATAGCAAATCTGGTATCGGCGAAAAAAGCTAACCTGGCCGTTAGACTCGAAAAGGACCCCCAATCGGCTGTGGACTGGGGCAGGAATTGAGTGGTTAGATTTAATGCCTCAAAAACCATCCCTACCCCCCATTACAATTTCTGATGCTCATCTCCGCTTTGCGACTGCTTGGTCTCACACTATCCGCTGACCTGAGATGGAACAAATACATTGAATCAATAGATTCATCCACCGCAAGGAAAGTGGGTTCCCTGTATCGTGCTAGAAAGTTTTTCTCGCTCGAGTCCATAATTCAAATCTATAAATCAACCATTCGCTCTTACATGGAATACTGCTGGCATATATGGTCTGGAGCCCCCGCTGTTCGTCTTAAGGTCCTCGACAAAATCCAGAGACGGATATGCAATGAGATTGGCCATGATCTGGCATCTCGTCTACAGACGCCCTCTCACAGATGTGCCGCCACCTCCCTCTGTTTTCTCTACAAGTACTTTCACGGTAACTGCACCGACGAATTACTTTCGCGAGTTCCCAGACTGCATGAATTTAAACGTGCTACTAGGCTGGCATCTCCGTCCCACACTTTCACTGTCGAAACATAAATTTAGCTGCGTCTTCTACTCCAATAGCTTCATGTCTCGCACTTCCCGTCTCTGTAATTCCCTTCCTATTACTTGTCTCCCTTATAGCTATAATTTCCAACTATTCAAATGTAATGTCAATCGACATCTCCAGATGTCTTGATCTATTCCCTGTTCATCTCTTCATCTTTTCCTCTATCACGCCTCATTACTCTCGCTCCCACTCTCTGTAAACCCTTGCGTGCTTGTGGTATCCCGACTTGCTTGGGGGTGGAATGCGAATCCCCCCACCAAAAAAACACTAAAATTTATGGTCACCCATTGACACAAAAAAGATAACACTTTGAATTTTCTAAAAAGAATTAAAAAATATAATTTAATAATTAAAATCCTTTGGCTTTTCCGCTTAATAATAAAATAAAGATTAATAAGAACGTAAACATTTTGAAGATAAAAGTTATTTTTATTTAGTTTGGGATATTTTTTCATCATGTAAGGCCATTTTTTAGCGAATCGTTGGAGGTATCTATCTATCTAGCACGCCCTCTCGCCCTCTCTTTTTTCTCTCTCTCTCTCCATATATATATATATATATATATATATATATATATATATATATATATATATCGCCTGACGATTGCACTAGCATGAAACAGACTGTCGCCTCTAAGTGCTGACTTCCATGTCCACTTTTATATTTACACACGCTCTATCTCTGATATTGAGCACTTTACCCCATAAATATAGCACACTTTAAGACTATATTTCTGTATATATATATATATATATATATATATATATATATATATATATATATATATATATATATATATATATATATATATATCAAATATGTGGTGCAGTTCAATTTATATTACAATGAATCATTCATAGAAAAAGTAGATTAGTAAAGTTAATGATATAAAATGGCGAAATCCTTTCGCAAACAAAATTTTAAAGTTACATTAACCTACGAATCACTCGATGAATGTTATGATCCTTGTTTTTAAGCTGTATAAGGTCTTTCTTTAATACGCAAGTACTTTCAACTGTACATTCAGTCATCTTCAGGCATGGAAATTATTTTGTTTTTAGTAAAATCCACGTAGCATCCGAGATGAAATAATTAAATGCGAATCGAAATATGTTTTTTTGAAATGTGTTATTGTTAACGGATACAAACTCTTAAATTTAAAAAAAATCAACCTTATCGTTGCGACAGCACGCTCGTAAAGTTTGTCTCTGACATCGGAAATAACTTTGTTAGATTATCTTTGGACACGGCAAAAGATAGAGAACATAAAGGAAAGGAATAATGATAGACTGTAAGAAGATAAGAACATTATGCAAATAACTACGATATCCTTGACATGTGCACATAAGGACCCGTTCAGAAGTAGATGCTCTCACATAAGAACGTAAATACATATACACACACACACATACACACATATACACACGCAGAAAAAGAAGAAGAAAAATTAACGTAGCACCAATAAAAAACACATATATTACATTTTTATCTTAATATGAAACTGATAAAACATTAAAAGATCAGCAAAATATTAATGATAGCCCCTGTTGAGTAGACCGAACAATAGATAGAGCGTTCGTTTATATAATCAGTATAGACATGAATCAGGTTTAGATTAAATCTATCTATCTATCTATCTATCTATCTATCTATCTATCTATCTATGCCACTTAATTCATATCTATCTATCTATGCCACTTAATTCATATCTATCTATCTATCTATCTATCTATCTATCTATCTATCTATCTATCTATCTCAGTCAGATAGTATCTGTCTCAGTCAAATCATATCTATCTATCTATCTATCTATCTATCTATCTATCTATCTATCTATCTATCGAAGGTGATTTATACTCAGTTTATGTATGTATGTATGTATGTATGTATGTATGTATGTATCTGCCTGTCTGTCTGTCCGTCTGTTTGCGAGGGTGAGTTATACACAGTCTAAGTATGTATGTATCTATCTTAGATCATATGTATTTGACTATCAGATCATACCTGTCTCAGATCATATCTAACTCAGATCATATCTATCTATCTATCTATCTATCTATCTATCTATCTATCTATCTATCTATCTATCTATGGTGATTTATACTCAGTTTATGTATGTATCTCTGTATCTATCTGTCTGTCTGTCTGTTTGTTTATGGTGATTTCTACACAGTCTATGTATGTATGTATATATCTTAGATCATATCTATTTGACTATCTCAATCACATCATATCTGTCTCAGTCAGATCATATCTAACTCGGATCATATCTATCTATCTATCTATCTATCTATCTATCTATCTATCTATCTATGATTAAAAATTCAACATTTAGGAACAAATTTATTAAATCTGAAATGTTTCGGTATTTCCTTTCATCTCATTTTTGGTGATTCTTTTTCACTAAAACACTTCTGACGAATCAAAGTGTTGACTTCTATCTTCACTTTTATATTTACACACGCTCTATTTTTCATATTGATCACTTTATCCCATACATATAGCACATGTTAAGACTATATTTCTTCATATATATATATATATATATATATATATATATATATATATATATGAAGAAATATATCCTTAAGATTTATATATATATATATATTATAAATTAATAGATTTAAAATATGGTTTTATCGCTACACAGTGATAACCATGTTTCAGAAATGGAAGCTAAAGCCCCTGAATTTAATTTTGTTATTAAACCGAAGACATTAGTTCCATTTCCTCATCAAGCGAATTTTGGAGTCCAAATGGAAATGGAACTAATGTCTTTGGTTTAATAACAAAATTAAATTCAGGGGCTTTAGCTTCCATTTCTGAAACATGGTTATCACTGTGTAGCGATAAAACCATATTTTACATCTATTAATTTATAATATTAATGCTCTGTAAATTTAAATTTACATAGAGCACTATTGTGTAAAAATAAAAATATCTATAAGAACACCGGATTTTATATCTTACTGTTCTTTCCTTTTTATTTATATATATATATATATATACATATATATATATATATATATATATATATATATGTATATATATATAATAAAAACTCTGACTTAGTAAATAAGCTCTGTTTCTGAATAGTGCACAATTCATTTGTGATGTGCTGCTCAGATTTGTTTTAAAATTGTTAATGAGGTTGTTAGTGAGGCTGTGTTTTTAGTGAGAGCACATACATTTAAATTTGCAAAAACACAAGGAAAGAAGAACAAGAGATCAAATTGCATTCAACAATAAAATATATATTGAAAATCAACGAGTACAACAATTGTGCTTATGTATTAATATTGAGGGAGAGAAAAGTAGCTTCCCTTGTCCTGATATCTGATACAAGATAGGAATAATGGACTTAAGAATGTTCTTGTTGAAATGTTCAGAGTTCAGTGAACAAATAAGATTTGAATTCAAGAATGAAAAGTTTGTACAAAAAGGATAATAGAATTTGGTTTGTGACTTGGCTTGTCACAGACAGTTAACAGTGTAGTGTAATGGTAGTTCTGTCTGTTCGGGAGTTGAAGAATATACATACGCGTGCGTTGCTGAGTTCTGCTGATTTATTGTTCTACTACGTTATTTCTGGAGTACGAACTGTTTAAATACTTTTGGGGTAGGCTCCAGAGAGAAGCGGCAAAAATATTGAAAGGAATATCTAAAATACACGATTGGATAAAAATTGTCCAATCACTGTTTTTTTTTTTACAAAACCAAGTTAGGCAAACTCATGGCAGAACATTGTGTGTGGATACTGCGATAGGTAAATTGTCCTGTTGTAAACAGTACTTATTTTCTAACCAATTATAACTGAGTATTTTGTGGGCGTGGTAAATCGGAGTAGCCTTTACACATTTACAAAATCTTCTCGACTTAAACACGTTATCATCCAATAATTTAATAGTCGACGGGTTTATTCGGCGTAAATTATCTTTCCTTTGATAATATATGTTTATATTTGTGTCTGTCTATGTCTGTGCCTGTGCTTCTGTGTGTGCGTTTGCGTGCTGACAGACGCAAATCTTGTCTTAAATATATACTTTCTAAGAAGGGCGAATATATTGCTACAAGCTTTCAAAGAATTCTCTCCAGCCAATAATTTGCCGTTGTTTTTAGCCCATGTGCTCAAAACCAAAAATATTTAGTCAATAAATTGTTGGGGCATTTTTTTTCCTTATGAATTTAACTGAATAGTCATTGACCATTGCCTCCTTTGAGAATCAACATCGGGTCGAAAAGTTAATATTCATAAGAAATGGCGGTGGTCAAAGACGATATTTCTCTTTTGCTTCTCGAGGGACTGTTTTGTTCCGAAGAAGAGGGCGCCCGTCTGGCTGAAAAATGCTTTTAATAAAATCGAAGAGAATAAATATTCGTAATTGCTTAATATGAGTTTTGCCTATCTATCTATCTATCTATCTATCTATCTATATATATATATATATATATATATATATATATATATATATATATCGAAGTCTGTTCATAAAACTGTCTATCTATAAACATATATTAAATATTTAAGTATTTTTTCCAATGATTACAAATTAATGTATATTTCCGGACATGCATTATATGAAGAGTTGCTTTCAGAATTTACTTATTTCAATAAAAGTGAAAGTGCTAAAAGTTTCTTCGTCCGGCCCAAAATGTCAACCGACGAACATTTAGGTAACTACCCATAAATTTAGATTTAATCCTTAATATATATATATATATATATATATATATATATATATATATGTGTGTGTGTGTGTGTGTGTGTGTGTGTGTGTGCGTGAGTGCGCGTGTGTGTGTATATATATATATATATATATATATATATATATATATATATATATATATATATATATATAAAAGAGGAAGAGGTTATAGTAGTTCCAACGAGAGAAAAATGTGTATATTAAAAAGAAGAGAGAAACCGTAAACGTTTTTGGTTGTAATGTGGATTTAAAAAAAAAATATTATCCTTTATTTTCCATGATTTTGCTACACGTGTTTCCGGTCTCGAAACCGTCATCAGGCAAAGAGTGGAGATTTCCACATATTATTAAAAATAATTAATTTTTCTTTATGTTTTTCGATGTTAAATATTCTCGATATGACACATTTTCTTTTTTAGTGTTAATGATCCAAACGTCTTTCTTGAACTGGCAGTGAAAAGTTCGGCGTGAAGGGTTATAAAACAATTAAGATTGGTTCGAGAAATGATGGAGTAGTTATCGGCATGCTTATCTTTTAATGACCGCTGTTTGTTCTTAGATCTATTTCCATTTTCGTGTGCTTTTGTCAGCATGCGTGTATATATGTGTATATTTGTGTATATCCCCTCTCCATACATACACACTGTCTGACTACGAGGAATCATTGAACACATCCGTACACCCATATGTAGACCTATATATGTACACCTATATATATATATATATATATATATATATATATATATATGTATATATATATATATATATATATATATATATTTTTTTTTTTTTTTTAAGCGTATCACCACAAGCAAGGCTGGAGGCCACTATCACGCATGGGGTTACAGAAGGGTTGGAGGAAGAGCAGATAGGAGTGGTAAAGGAGAGGATGTGGAGAAAGAGAAGGACAGTGGGTCGATCAAGGCAAGGGGGTTACAGAAGATTTGGAGCGAGAGAAGATAGGAATGAAAGATGAAAGGATGTGGAGAAGGGAACTGGATAGATCAAGGCAACTGGAGATGTCGATTGACGCTACACTTGGACCGTTGGAGATTGTATTTGTCAGGGAAACAGTAATAGGGAAGGGAGTTCCATAGGCGAGATGTGCGAGACATGAAGCTATTGGAGTAGAAGAGACGTCTACATCTAACAGTTTCAACGGTTTTGATATTCCCTCGTTTTTCTACAGGGTTTCGATTGATAAATTATCGTCTAATTTACGCAAAATTAAAATAACTCTGCCATCTAATTTTAACAGATATATTTAACAAAATCACACAGATATTTTGAAATACTAAAGAGTAAATTTATTCAATAAAATCACAATTGGCTTCAACCACGGCTCCCAGGCGACTTTGGAATCTCTTGCAAATCTTCTGTGCGGTCTCCTTGTTTAAGTTGGTGAATGCTGCCATAATTCTTGCCTTCAGTTCTTCTTTGCAAAGATTTCGGTTGAATTCCCGCTCAACTCAACCCCACACATAATAATCAAGGAGGTTGCGATCTGGAGAGTTAGTGGGCCAGATGGAAGGGGTGATGTGGTCGCAGATATTGTCTGACAGCCATAAATGGATTCTCCTGCATGCGTGGCATGGTGCAGAATTCTGATGCCAGACATAGGTTCTTCCAGCGGACACGCTCTTGACCCAGGGCAACACTACCACTTCATTGCATTTGATGTAGGTTTCCGTCTGGATTTTAAGTATGAAGCCAACAAATTCGGGTTTTCTTATCAGAACGATCAGGGTGAGTTTTCCGCGTTGTTCGACGTTCGTAATCACCATTAAGCTCATCCAACTCATTTCGAATGTTCTGCACTATCCTCAGATTGATAACCAAATACTCTGAAATGTTTGTATTGGAGATTCCGGTGCGAATGAGTAGCAGAACAGCATGTCGTTTCCAAATTTCTGGCGGAGTAAATTGCGTCATGGTACTCTTATTCTCACAGACGGTCTCCAACTGGCCCTGCTATGCTCTGCAGTCGACAAAATAAAAATAAAAAAAACAATCAAAGCGCATGCGCGAAATTAAAGATATATAATGGCGACAATTTACCAATATATCTATATTGTATTTTATATACTATATTTTCTCCTTTGTTCACATTTTTCTATTTTGTGTTTTGATTTCGTCCTTTTTTTTTGTTTTCCGAGTTACTTCATTTTGGTAAGTATAATTGTTGTATTATTTTTTGTTCTTTGATTTATACTATGTCTGTTTATTATTAATAGTATTAATCTTATATATAAAAAGTCTGTGAAAAGTTTGGGAGAGAAATACAATTTACTTTGAATCGTTCAAAATACGAGTCAAATCTAGACGTTTTTTTTTAATATCCAGATAAAGCATCTGGATATTGAAGACATTTTTATAGCTTTTATTTTCATCTTTATTTTTATCGTTATTGCTTTTAATTATTGTAGGTTTATCAACAATAGTTTTTTTTTAAGAATGGGGATAGGTTGTATGATCTGAATACAATATAAATATACCGCATGTAATTTCAAGACACTTCCTCTTGAAAACTTTTAGCCTCATCTGAATGTGAACTCTTGAGATATACAGTAAGAAGATTGTGTTGCCCTGCAGATCTGCGTTGGAAATTAAGATTAAAAATGGTGGCTTTAATTTAGTCTCGAACACTCTCTATTGGTAGTTCAAGGTTTTAGATATTTGTAAAAAGGAACATTTTCACTTCTTAACTGAGTTCCATAGCAAAGATCTTGATTTTTGATGGGCTTGGAAAGAGTCTTATTCGTCCTTTCTAAAAAGAGATATAAAAAAAAACTTCTGTTTGTTCTTCATATTTTCTTCTTATTTTTCTTCCTCTATCTTCCGGCAAAGAGAGAAAAAATATAATTTCCATTTCTGGCCATAATTTAAATCGTGTCATGTACCGAGATTCGTATATTTTTGAGAGATTCCCAAGCTGGGAGTAATAAAAGAAAAAAAAAAGAAAGAAAAGGAAAAGGAAATAGAGAACAAGAAGAAAAAGAAAAGAAGAAAAAAGTAACAATGTTAGAAGAACCTCTAATCACGACAGGCAAAAAGAACAGAAAATGCAAGCGGTTGGGGGTGGGGGTGGGGGGTGTTGAGAGAGCAAGAAATGAACACCTCCAGCGATTTGTAACTCTTTTTACTTTTGCATTAGTCACAAGAGCCAAAAATATCTTCAAGCGAACGAGGAGAATTTGGTTAGAAGTTTTCTTTGAGTTGGGAGATCCAAAATAATTAGCTAATTTTGTAGAATGAAGAGTCTTTCGATTCGAGTGTTCAGTTTAAGATATATATATATATATATATATATATATATATATATATATATATATATATATATATATATATATATATATATATATTCACATATATATATATACATATATACATATATATATACATACCTATATACTTATATATATATGTGTGTGTGTATATGTGTGTATGTACATATACGCACACATACACAAACACGCATGCACACACACACACACACTCACACACAGACACACACACACACACACACTCACACACAGACACACACACACACATATTTATATATATATAAATGAGAGAAGTGCTGAAAATTTCTCAATCCGAACAAGACGTTTTCTCGTGTGTCAAACTGAGAACTTTTAACGTATAACATATATATATATAGTAAACGCACCAAGACAGACAGACAGACACACACACACACATACTTATATGCACGCACACACACACACATACTTATATGCACACACACACACATATATATATAGCTAATATATATATATATATATATATATATATATATATATATATATATATATATATATACACACATACACACACAGACACACATATATATATATGTGTGTGTATTTACAAACATATTGAGCGAGAGAGGGAGGGAGAGAGAGAGAAAAGAGGGAGAAGTAGAGAGTGTGAAACACAAATTAGCATAGTCTGGGCCACACTTACAAGATCAAACGTGCGACACCTGCGAATTAGTTTGTGAATCCTCATTTAAATCAGTTTCCTCGGCAAGCCGTCCAAGACACACACACACATAGAGATACGTATGTATTTCTGCGAGTACACGTTTGTATGTGTGTTTGTTTGTGTGCGTGTGCGTGTGTTTGTGTGTGTGTGTGTGTGTGTGTGTGTGTGTGTGTGCAGCCTTCGAATCTGACAACACATTAATGACGTAAATCGTTCTCGTTCATCATTACTTCTTTAGCGTTTAGTTCGTAATTGACGCCTTATACTTTTTTATCAGATCATTCTAAACGCTACTATTATCGACATATACTGACATTGTAGCACTGTGGTTATTCAATCGGTTTTGCATGCAAGTCGACAAGTTTGAACTATCATTGGACATTAGAAGCAAACGTCACGTACCTACTTATTTGTTTGCCCTTTCAGGATATCTTATTTCTTTATTTCTCTCTCTCCCACTCTCACTTTCCTTCTCTATATATGCTCCTCTCTCAACTGGTCACGTCGAGGCGGTGTAATAGTTAGCAAGCTTGTCTCGACATAAAAAAATACGGCTGAGTAGCGAGTTCTATCCTCACTGGATGCCCCCTACTTTCGGCTTTATGCCACATCTAAGCTACGCTTGGAAAATCACTATACTTCTCTCTCAACTAACGAGTAGGTAACCGTCAAATAAAAAGAGCAAGAAGAAGAAAAAACTGGACCCAACCGAAAAATACCGAAAGTTTGCAGGATCAGAGCCTCATTTTGACCAATCAAAAAAAACTGACACAAAGAGACATTTCCCACCAGAATCTCGGAGCCTGGTCGAAAGGACATAGGCTGACATTTCTGAGCTAGAAGGAGGACTGCAGAAGAGGGCGAGACAAAAAGACGCCTCCGTAGAGAAACCAGTCATGCGTGGTTTAAGAGGTCATCTGATAATGATATTTCTGCTTTGCTTAGGGCTGCGAAACTGATCTACTTCTAATATTGCTACTATCCCTAGCACAGTCTGACTTCAAAACTATCGTTAATGGACTTTCTCCAAACTACGACCAATATCCGCCTTATAAACAAACATTTTGCTACACCGAATAAGACTCACTATAAAGCAACATATATCATTTATTTTATACCCTTGAGTCAATTCGTTTTATGTCCTATGTTTCGGATAAAATACATCACCAAGAATAACCACCAACTATCCACAAACCGGTGACCTCCCGATGTGAACACACTCTGCACAGGCCCATCAGAAATGGTAATGTCATTCCAATCTTTTATTATCTATTACTTCTGATTCTTAGCGAGTTATAGGCCCAGTTTCTTGCTCTTTCCTGAGAGGTCTATCACCTAGCCTGATGTAACGTGTCTACTTCACTGTTCTTTCATCAACAATGATTTCCGTCTACAAAATTACATTTGGTTTATTTTTCTGTTAACTCTAGAGATAATTTTAATGCAAACATAATCTCGAACTTTTATTGTGTAGGGTCCATTGTTGCTTTCAATTATTTCGAAAGAAATTAAGACTGAGAAATCTACATCTGTCTATATTTCTGAGATGAGCTATTGTAACTATTTACATGGTTCGAACTATTGTTCTCGACTTTATTGTCATATTCACGACGTTTCGGCCATTGTACGCTCCGACCTTCTTCAGGTGATACACGTTGGATTATCGACCCGAACCCTTTATTTAGTCCACGGGGGTAAATTGTTCTAGTTTTCTCAGTTCTAGATAACTCAGTATCAGTTACCTCCCTTTTAACTAATCTCTCCAAGTTTTTGTTTACCTCTTTAGCTAGTTATTGAACTGACATTGAACTCTTTGTGTCCGGTCACTGGATTTTATCCCCCGGGCCATGTGTCCTTGAGAACATTAGTGCCTGATTTTTTCGGATTAATCTTAACCTGTTGAAGTCTAGGGTTAGACGTTATTTTCTCCACATATCCCCATAAAATAGCCTATAACTCTGTAACTTTCTACCTCGGGTGGCTCTTTGG
The DNA here is from genome assembly GCA_964036315.1 of Acanthosepion esculentum. Lineage (NCBI taxonomy): Eukaryota > Metazoa > Mollusca > Cephalopoda > Sepiida > Sepiidae > Acanthosepion > Acanthosepion esculentum. Next base: position 6,197,301 of record OZ038496.1, read on the forward strand.
CCTTCTACACGGTGAAAATCACGGTAAAAAATTAAACGTTATTTTAGCGAATACTTCTTAGTTGAAATAAACACCTATTAATATTTTTAATTATTAAAAAATGTGTATTACGTGTATTGACCCCCGTCTTAAACTTTACTAAGATTTCTCGAATGTGAAGGACGATAGAATGATTTAATAAATAAAAATGAGGCGTTTATTTCAAATACGAAGTATCTAGTTTAATAACTGTTGTGGTAATTTACCCACGCACGCATGGACTCTCTCAGCTACGATAGGAGCAGGTACTGCCTTTTGGCGGGTGAAGCTTTCAGCAGTCAGCTCTGACAGTCGGATCGAACATTCTTGCTGTAACACTCTCGACTGTATTTATTTTTTATTTTTAAGCTTTTCACACCAAACAAGGCTGGAAGCCACTAACACCCAAGGGGTTACAGAAGGTTTGGAGGAAGAGCAGATAGGAGTGGTAAAGGAGAGGATGCGGAGAAAGATAGTGGATCGATCAAGGCAAGGGGGTTACAGAAGATTTGGAGCGAGAGCAGATAGGAATTAAAGGGGAAAGGATGTGGAGAAGGGAAGTGGATAGATCAAGGCAACTGGAGATGTCGATTGACGTTACACTTAAATAGTTGGAGATTATATTTGTCAGGGAAACAGGAATAAGGAAGGGAGTTCCACAGGCGAGATGTGCGAGACGTGAAGCTATTGGAGTAGAAGAGACGTCTACATCTAACAGTTTCAACGGTGAAGGGGTGTGAACGGGATGCCAGCCTCGTAGGACGCTTAAATTCATGAGGCCTGGGAACCAGCGAAAGCAGCTCATCGGAGAAATTACCTTACTGTTTCTGTTAATAAATGTGTTAAACACAATTCCTCACATGTTTCATTATTTCTGGCCCTCACAAGGCCACAACAGTAACATTTGAAGTAATAAAAATATCGGTTTCAAAATAAATCTATTAATTCTTTAGAGAAATACACTTTAGATAAACTTACAAACATTTATACACATGATGCACATTTTTATATGATGCACACATATTTAAATTCGAAATGCGACATATGTAAAAGTACTAGGATGAAACTAATAAATCTTTTCCCTATCATAGTAATAACATTAACATTCCTGATAATGAGTAGAGATCTTCGAAAATGCTCGAAGTGATACGTTATGGAAATTGGTTGGTTCTTCCATAAATTTGCTACAAAGGTACGACAACTTATACGTAAACTGGAAAAATGTAATTAAAAATAATAATAATAATTAAAGTTGTGCGTCAATTTTAATAAAAATTGGTGGAATTAAATTTTACCACACACACACACACACACACACACACACACACATGTATATATTAAGGTATATAATCCAGTAAGTTCCTAGTAAGATAAAATATTAAAAGTGATCCACAAAAAAAAGTTCACTGTATTTTTTATTACAAACTAAATAATTAGAGCGCACTAAAATCCAAAATTAACTCATATGCTGTAATTTTGTATTTTACTGTGTACTACACACACACACACACACACACACACACACACACACACACACACACACACACACAGAGATAGAGAGACGCGCGCATATATATATATATATATATATATATATATATATATATATATATTACTATGAAATTTATATTTAGTGGTTGTACACATTTGAGTAGTTATTTCCGATTTTTCTTAAGAAGGGAATTAAATGTCTATCGTCTTAGAGACCGAAGCCTTACTAAAGAAAATGTGAACCGCCCCCCACCCCGTGAGAAATCGTACGTGTATTTCTTTTTTTTAAGTTCTTTCACTCAATAATAATAATAATAACAACAATAATAATAACAATAATAATAATAATAATAATAATAATAATAATAATAATAATAATAATAATAATAATAATAATAATAATAATAATAACAACAATAAAAATAATAATAATAATAATAACAATAGCCTGAAAACCTGTCTTCCTCTTGGGAGTGTGCACGTGGTAGCTTTGAATGGAACAACTCGTGTGCTAAAGAACATGTGTCATTCAACTGCTGATAGGAACTTAGATATGACCATTATCACCCGGGAATATCATCTAAGAATCGAAGAGAGTCTATACTACTACTATTACTACTACTACAACTACTAGAACTACTAGAACTACTACTACTACTACCATCACTAGTACTACTACTATTATTAATAATAATAATAATAGCAGTAGTAGTTTTAATAAAGATATAATGTTTTAGATGAGAATGGGGATTAATATGAAGTTCTAAGAAAACCCAAATTGTGCGTCTCTATGACCATTCCTTCTTTAGAAGAATGCTTAAAATACATTAGTTTTCTTCTGTTGACTTGTAATAATCTGTCGATCGAAGAACAAAGAGCAATAACATCTAATCGATACGGAACACGATTCGGCTGTTAATAAAATCTTCATACTTCAAAGCAATATAGAAAAGAAAAAAACTAAAATGATTTTAATGTCTTGATAAAAAAAGAGTTAATCGTAAAAAGTCATTATTTTGTAAATACATTTCTTTGTTTTTTTTTCTCTTTGCTGGAAATTTTATGCACAAATTTGTGCGCCATACATTGGCCCACATATTTATGAGCATCTATATTTAAGGGTGCATCAATAAGTACGTAGCCTGACATTGAGCTGAAACCAGATCTGAAATATTTCTCTGTTTAATGTTCGATTGATATGATAAATATTCACTACTGAATTAAGTATATTGTCAAGTAAGACGATTATAATAAAAAAATAAATAATTTACGGGGAAAAGGCTATTTTATTCAATAGACAGAATTTATGGCCGTCTGCAAAAGGAACAGCCCAAATTACAAAGTAAAAAATGGTGATGCCGAAAGCAAACACGTAGTAGAAACTAAGCACTAGGAAGTGTGTGAACAGAGTACAGAAAATATAACGCCATTTATAGGCGTATTGGGATAGCGAAAGATGCCTTCCCAAAGGTAAGCAAAGTATTAAGAAACAGGAACATTTCGTTAGAAACAAAGAAATGTCTACTGAATATGTAATATCGATCCCCTTATATGGCGGTGAATTCTGGGCATTCGTTATATATGTTTTTGAAACGGACTTCCTTTCGTTGGCTGACAGCAAGGCCGGCCAGAATGTCGCTTGTCACACAAGCTCGAGAAGGTATTAGATTATTCTGGGTCTTTGCCATAACCACCGACCGCAATATACAAGCTAATGAAGCAGATATTACAGTAAAAGACTTCAAAGAACATAATTTCTCTTTTATCGACGAGAACATTTCATGAAAAAATATCAAGAAAAGAATTTGATAAATTCTCCAAACATTACGGGCAGGAAATAGAAATTGAAACAAAATTCACGCATTCAAATATGACCATGATTCCAGTAGTAAATGTATCACTAGGAATAATTAAAAGGAATACTGATATACATTTTGAACAATTCTTGGAAATACATCCCCGATATAAGATACAAGAGGTTTTGTTTACGAGCACCAGACATAAATTAGAAAAGCTGTCTTGACTGCATATGCACACTGACTTTCTCAGCAGAAAACTTCATTTGCAACGTTTTTCAGCTAAAAGACTTGGTAAAGGACTGTATCACACGGACACTCGACTGGATAGAAAATGTGATCAAATATATAATCCCAAGGAAAATAACTCGCCTGTGAAACATTCTGACGATTTCCTGCTACACTGCAAACATAAAATCTTCAAAAATTTAAATGCAAAAAACATTCGCTATCTTCTGTCTTTCCGAACCGTGTTCTTTCTATTGTCCTTTTTCCTCACTCCTCACTAAATTCTTTTCATTCTCTTTTACCCCAGTAACCTATAGGGCCCTAGTGTATTATCGCCTTGCATGAGGTAAAATGGTTATATATATATATATATATATATATATATATATATATATATATATATATATATATATATAAATATATATATATATATATATATATATAAATATATATATATATATATATATATATATATATATATATATATATATATACAAAGGGACTTTAGTTGTGCATGCATGTAGTAGTTTTTTTTAGTATGGGTGGTTTGATGGGTGGCGGAGGGATAGACTTATTAGAATATACAGAATTGAGGATAATGTCAATTGTTTGTTCGACGGGGACGTTTGTGAATAAGTTATCGACGTCAAGTGACGCTATTATATCTTGGTTTGGGTTTTTTGTGGACTTTAAGAGTTGCAGGAATTCGTGGGTGGATGTGATGCTGTAATTGGTAGGCAGGTATGGAGTGATGATGTCGTTCAGGAATTTCGATAGTTCGTAGATAGGTGTTGGGATCTGGGAAATTATTGGTCGTAGCGGGTATATTAAAAAATACTAAAAAAACTACTAAAAAAACTACTA
>OZ038496.1:6204197-6226697 GCA_964036315.1 Acanthosepion esculentum
TATGACGATGAACTACATCCGCGTCCTGGGTAAGATGATAAACTACATCTGCGTCCTGCGTATGACGATAAAAACATCAGCGTTCTGGGTAAGACTATAAGCTACATCCGCGTCCTGGGTATTTTTGATAAACTACATCCGTGTCCTGGGTAAGACGATAAATTACGTCCAACAGCAAGGCCTCTGATCAGGAGGTTTTGAGGAGCGTGGAACCACCTCTTAATTGCTGGTGTTCCCACGTCCACCCTGACCCGGGGTGGTAGCACCTGTTAGAGTCCCAGCTATGGGCAAATAGTTAACACCCAAACTTGTGTAAAAATAGGTTTCAATACCAGAAATTCACTGTAATAAAAAAATATTACCAGCAAAAATTTTTGAAGGAAAAATTATTATCAGCAATACTTAAAAAAAAAATACCAGTAATACAAACGGTTATGCATTCTTTGGAAAAAATATTACCTGCTATAGATATCTTCAAGGAAAAATATTCCCAGAAATAGATTTTTGAAGAAAAACATAACAAGCCATACCAATTTTGTCGGCATTAAATCACCCATTGAGATTGATATGCCGTAAAACAAACGAAACGAAACCAAACTTAATCTAACGCTAAATGTGCTTCTTTGAGCGTCGAAACTTAGCTTATACCTCAGATTCTGGCGTTCAGTAACTCGCATATCTTTAAGACTGTTGCTATAGACAGTTTTTATTCCATGCAAAACCTTTTGCGGTATTTATAACTAATAGCTTTGTTGTACTTATTTCTCACTGAGTGGCTTCGAAAAACCGACCCAAGACCCATTGTGTTTCATATATGTTCAATATTAAATGCATGAATCTTTGGCTATATTTCATGTGTAAAAGATTCTTGTGAAAACTCAGATTTTATTTGCTTACTCATTAGGTTATTTGCCGAAAAAGGGCGACGAGAATATATACACCCACCTATTGTGTACTTTTTTATGCCATCGAGAGCTTCTACGCACTTTTACCGGCTTATTATTACGTAGGCCATTAATAATGAAGTTTTAATTTAATCTTGTGACTCTGGGTTAGAGTCATAAATACGCTGACTGAATCCCAATGCAGAGAGTTAATCTCTAAAATGAACCAACCGTTTACTGTAACTATGTCTATCATTTTGGCTATCGTGAAATCAAAATTTTGACTATGTTTTTTAACCCCACTCCTCACTTGCGGACCAAGCCTATGTTCACTTTGTTGATTCTCATGCTAATATTATTTATTGTACGGCAGAATTTGGTATGAAATAACAAGGGGAATATATTTTAATATACTTTAATCCCAATACCTCTTCAGAATTTATAAAGAGCAGCCGTCTACGCTAATGCAATGCTCTTCAGTAAAATGCATTGGAGCACTCTGACTGACTAGTGTTTGTTTACATTCATAAAAACAAGACGTTTGAATTAGCTGTTTCTCTCGGCCGAGTGATGATGGCTTACAGTTAGAAGCTCCGACTGACACCAAATCGCTCGGATTTCGGTCCTGACTTGAGGCATTCGGATGTCTAGTCGCACTGTGATACAGCGAGACAGTACTGTCTGCGAATGATATATATATATATATATATATATATATATATATATATATATATATATATATATATATATATATATATATACACATAAAAGTTTTTTTTTTACTTATATAAGCCTCTCTAATGAAACTATGCGCAGGTCAGACACGTCTGTACTATTGGGCACTTCGACGTCTTCGTCTCGCTAGGACGACGAATTCGATCCTCAATAGCTGCCCCATAATTTAAGCCTTGTGCCCCATACTTTCGGCTTTGTGCCACATCTAATCTACACTTGGAAACAACTAATCCCTTGTATACACTGTTCGCTATACATACTATACCAAACATACACTAGACTATGAAAAGATTTGTCTATATTTCTGAGTACTCCACCGCCTTAACCAGGCATTGAACTCTCACTCTTTAGGTCCCCAAGGACACATGGCACAGTGGATAAAGGCGTTGGTTAGATCCAGTGACAGAACCCAAAGAGTGTGAGTTCAATACCCGGTTAAGGCGGTGGAGAACTTGGAGAGGGGAATTAACAGGAGATAACTGATAACTGACATCCATTAAACATGGCATGGGGAACTAGGACAGTCTACCCCAGTGAGCGAAATAAAGTGTTCAGTTCGACATTCCAACCACCTGAAGAAGGCCGGAGCGTACAACGGCCGAAACATTGTAATAATTATGGCGACAAAGATGAACATAATAGTCCGAATAATGCGAATATTATGCAAAGATTTCTTTTAATATATACTGATCTTGCAGACAATTGACAGTTTGTTCATATATCATTTTTTCATGCTCTCATGCCTTTCAGCTATCGCATACTAATCTGGGCAAATGAATTATTAAATATAAATAACGTGGAAGCCTTTTTGTAAGTAAAATAGTGGATTACAAGATAATCCTCCCGGTTATTTGGATATTGATCTTTACGCAACTAATCGATATTACCATTTATGCTAGACTTTGTTAAAAATTTAAACACGCAGTTATGTTGAGGCATATTTACCCTACAAACACGTACATACTGTTTGATAATTCGTTTCGACTTGCAATAAATTCTTTCCTGTACGCATTTGACACTTTAACGGTCAGAGCCCAGCTTAGTAAACGTTCAATCTCTGCAACGTATCAATATGTGGACGTTCTTCGTAACCACTGATTCTCGACCATTCATACGCCGAATTCGTAAAACACAGACAAAGGACAATGCATGCGTAGGAATTTTAGGAAGAGTCTTGCATTTGTTCTGGCAAATGATTAGAGCCATTCCTATGGAGCGTGAAACCTTTCTAACAAAGCCTTTACGTTTATCCTACGGGTAGCCTCAATAACTCCCAAACAACTGACGCCAACCGTTCATTCACAAGATAACATAAATGATTGATAAGGTCTTTGACTTCTTCGTAACTTTTACTCGTTGATTCAATCGGTGTTCACTGAACCATGGCCGGCTTAGGTTTGAACGCGCTACATTTAATGCACCGGGGGGTTCTTTTTTCCTTTTTAGGGACATAATTTACTCTGATCGCGGTAGGACGAACTAAAGTTGCCAGTTTGCGCTCTAAATTAAAGAAAGCACACAGAAATAGAGCACAAATTACAAGCTCCCGATTTTTTCCGGAAGTATGTATATATATATATATATATATGTGTGTGTGTGTGTGTGTGTGTGTGTGTGTGTGTGTGTGTGTGTGTTAATACTTCAGCATGATGAAATCCATAAGGGATGTTAGCCAAACGTTTGGAGATTTTTAACGGCACAGATAAGCCGCATGTTGTAGGGATTTTTTTCGCTAGACTCTGTGAACAATATTCCTGCCGAAAGTATCTATAACTAAGAAGGCTTTTGAAGCAAGGGGGAATAACTTTGGAAAGACTGTTCTGTCGCATCTGAAGATAGAAAAAATATAAACAAGTGGATCTTTAATCTTAATTGAAATATTTACTGAAAATAATATTTCCTGATAACATAATCCCATCTAATACCATTGAACTGCAATGATGTGAAGACCTTGCGACCACACAGATACCGTAGTAACGGAATTAAGCAGTGAATCTTGGAAAAATGTCAGAATCTGTAATATATTGCTGATATTGCAAGAAAAGGTATTGACCTTGACCAAATTAATGAGTTGGGGTATTCACTTAAAAATAATTTGTTTATTATTAAATACTTACCGAAATTGTTTTATAAAAAATTCAATAATTTCTAAGAATTGAAATTTTTTCTGTCAAAAATATTCTAATACTAGGTTATTATTATTATTATTATTATTATTATTATTATTATTACTATTATTATTTTTATTTCCTTTGATATCTGGCGTTTACACATTTCTTTCAAGGTCCTGCCCAGGGACCTAAGGTTAGAAATGGCATCATGACACTTTCCACTGCAAAAAAAAAAAAAAATAATTACATAGATAAAGCCCTTCGTAAAGTGTGGGCTGTACTTGTCAGAACAATTTTTTGTATCTCTTTGAGGCATGGACTTCCAGGGATCCTTTCAATCAGCCTACTGGAATCTTTTCCAACCAGTCCAAGGGCTCCAACTACAACAGGGATTGTTGATGTTCCCATGTGCCACATTTTTGAGATTTCTATTTCAAGGTCCTTGTATTTTGTATTTGTATTGTATTATTATTATTATTATTATTATTATTATTATTATTATTATTATTATTATTATTATCATTATTATTAACATCATTATTATTATTATTATTATCATTATTATCGTTATTACCATTATTATTATCATTATTATTATTATCATTATTATTATTATTATTATTATCATTATTATGAACATCATTATTATTATTATCATTATCATTATTATCGTTATTACCATTATTATTATCATTATTATTATTATTATTATTATTATCATTATTATTATTATTATTATTATTATCATTATTATTAACATCATTATTATTATTATCATTATCATTATTATCGTTATTACCATTATTATTATCATTATTATTATTATCATTATTATTATTATTATTATTATCATTATTATTAACATCATTATTATTATTATCATTATCATTATTATCGTTATTACCATTATTATTATCATTTTTATTATTATTATTATCATTATTATTATTATTATTATTATCATTATTATTAACATCATTATTATTATTATCATTATCATTATTATCGTTATTACCATTATTATTATCATTATTATTATTATTATTATTATTATTATCATTATTATCTTTATTATTATTGTTATTATTATTATTATTATTATTATTATTATTATTATTATTATTATTATATCCTTTGATTTCTTTTGTATACATATTTCTTTTGGGGTTTCAACCAAGGAACTGGCTTCATGATATTTTCCTCTGATCATTTTCTTAAAAAAACAAACAAAGATCATGCACATTTTACATAGATAAAGCTCTTCGCAATGTGAATGCTATTCCCCAATAAATAGAGCAAATGTTAAGCAATACATACATAGATACCCGGATTCCTCAATATGCACATGAATCAGCGATTGCACAACATCTTTTTCAGAATGCGCTCTGCTCTTGCAAATTTTCTATCAACTCGTTCTCTATTTTGCATAAAGTTCGTTCCAAACACCATCTGCAAGTGTTGGAAGCTGTATGTATTAAATTACAGCAAATTTCTTTATGTAACCAAAAGGAGAATTTTCTTGGCTCACTTCATTTATCTGGAGGATCGTGAGCATTAATTTCTTTTTCATATTTTACAGTTACGCTGGAATATTTACAACTTTTGAATTTACGTACATTTTAATCGTTAATTAACATGGTTTGCACGTACTCCAAATCTTCCCCGTATTACTTATCGATTCATAACAATTCTGATACAATGTTTTTTGTCAATGTTGGTCCCTAAAGTGTTAATCAAAAGCGCCTCGGTTAAAAAAAAAATGACCATGAAACAATGTTTGTTTAAAACAATTTATGCATTCTGTGGCATGAAACTTTTATTTAAACGCACACACATACACTCACACAAAGGCACACATACACACACAAACACACACACTCACCCCCCATATATATATATATATATATATATATATATATATATATATATATATATATATATATATATTATAAATTAATAGATTTAAAATATGGTTTTACCGCTACACAGTGATAACCATGTTTCAGAAATGGAAGCTAAAGCTGAAACATGGTTATCACTGTGTAGCGGTAAAACCATATTTTAAATCTATTAATTTATAATATTAATGCTCTGTAAATTTAAATTTACATAGAGCACTATTGTATAAAAATAAAAATATCTATAAGAACACCGGATTTTATATCTTACTGTTCTTTCCTTTTTATTTATATATATATATATATATATATATATATATATATATATATATATATTCGCAGGCATGTAGCTTAGTCTAAGTTTTTTTTTCTTTTGATTTTCAATGCAACTACTTTGGATTCACGCATTAAACAGATCTCTTCTCTCTGTGTATTTATTTTTTATACATATATATATATATTATATTTTTTATATTTTATATTTTTATACATATATATATATTATATTTTTTATATTTTATATTTATATTTTTATATATATATATATTTTTTCTGTGACATTACATCTTGTGGCTTCTACAGAGTTATATGACTAAAAGGTAATGTCGTTCACACTGACAAATATAAAAGATTTTCCATAATAGCATTTTGAAAAGTTATCCCTCGCTCTTTTTATCCGTCTCTCTCATTCTCTGTCTGAATTTCACTGTCTCTCCCTCTTTATCTCACTCTCTCTGTATATACATATACATACATATACACACACATATATATATATATATATATATATATATATATATATATATATAGCCTTTCTTCACTGAGAATATGCAGTAGCGAGGACATTAAACTGATTGGTAGATTTGTCATACTTATATTTCATTTGGAAATTTCTTTTTTTCGGAAGATCCCTGGAAAGAAAATGACTTTCAGCCCAACTTCAAAAACTCCATTTTTGTAACTTCAGTCAGTCAGTTGCGTGCCATGTGTAATACACGCTTAGGCGATCATGTATATTTCGATATATAACTGACGAGGCAGATTTTTTTCCCGATGTAGTTTGCCATTTCGTTCTGCGGTAGACCAGTTGCCATCCAAGGCTATAGAAGCAGGTCCGTCCTGCTATGTACCCATAGCTGGAGTAGGGGAGAAGAAGAGGATTCATACCTTTCCCAAGGTTATTAGCACGTAAATGAATGTAATGGATTCTAATGGAATTCGAACTCGGCTCTCCGATTCCTCAATCCGAGCCGCTATCCATTATTCCACTATAACTTAAAACCTTATAAAAGAGACGTTTCGAAAATTGGGAATTCTGTTTTTCTGTCACCCAAGATATCGCCATTTTGAATATTTAATGAGCTGACATAACGTGCATATTTTTACAATAGTATCTCTAGGGTCAGATCATAAGCTTTCCAAAAATGTCTAATTTTGTCGGATGATTTTTTACTAACGTGGAAAGCTCATTAGCGAACAACAATTCCCAAATTTGGTTCACAAACAGTGACGTGAAGATTAACGTAATACAAATTAAAAACAAACCCATACACACTTGTATCGAGAACGAACTGAATACCACGAGTCGTAACGCACACACGCCTACATATAAACATACGGATCCATACAATAAATACACGTCTACACACATATATATATATATATGTATAAAATTAAATACAGTTGAATCAACACTTATCTTACTGAAAGACCAATTTGAAAGTCGCTCGGTAAACATAAATGTAAACATAGTGATCAAAAGAGAAAGATACATGAAATAACGAGATACAAGCAGACACGAACAGAAAATGTAAGGAAATCAATTAAAGACGTTTAAAAATCTTTAGAAAGAAATTCCCCGCCAAATAAACAAAGAATAAAAACAGTAAACAAGATGTTTAATGGAAGTAAATGAATTATAAAGACTCCAAAATGAAGACTTACAAAAATAGACGCGAAACTTTCTTTTTCGTTTCTATAAAAGAGAGAAAGGAATGTCAGCTTAAAAAAAAAAGCTATACATCCCTATCAAAGTCGAAAACGGTTCTATTTTTAAAGATTGGAATCGAAAGCAGTTGTTGAAAACAGGGTGAAATGCATTTTATAGGAAAAAAGTAACTTCGTTGCTGTTTGCCGTAGGAAAAGTCGACATTAACTATTAATACCATGTGTGTATGCGAATTATGAATAAAATCAAACACAGGCGCACTCAAACACATGCATATATAACTAAGCTCCACCGAATGAATATACATATGTATATATATATATATATATATATATATATATATATATATATATATATATATATATATATATATATATATATATATATATGCATATATATACATATATATGTATATATATATATATGTATATATATATATATACCAACATATATATATATATATATATGTATATATATTTATACATGCATATATATATATATATATATGTATATCTGAGCTGCAGCGAATATATATATATATATATATATACATATATATATACATATATATATATATATACATATATATGTATATTTATACATACATATGTATATATATATATACATACATATATATATGTACATATATATACATGCACATAAATATACATATATATGTATATATATATATATATATATATATATATATATATATATATATATACATACATATATATATACATACATATATATACATACATGCACACACACACACATATATATATAATATATATATATATATATATATATATATATATATATATTCGCTGCAGCTCAGATATACATATATATACATATATATGCATGTATAAATATATATACATATATATTTATATATATAATTTCATGGATATTTTGGTTTTCAAAAGCTACGAGGTGTCGATTTTAAATAAGTATTTTCCAATATAATAACGTTTGAAGTATTATATATATATATATATATATATATATATGTATATATATATATATATATATATATATATATATATATATATATATATATATATATATATATATATATATATTGAAGCGGAAAATTCTTCGTCTTATTTCTTTGATTTCTGATATATACACATTTCCTTTCGAGTCCTAACCAGAGACCTAAGCTTCATCTTAGTTTCCACTGATCATTTTTGTAAAAATACAAAAACAAAGATTTCACACATTTTACACAGATTAAGCTCTTCGTAATGTGTGAGCTGTTTTGGTGAGTATAATTTCTTTAAGGCATGGTCTACCAGAAATCCCTTCAGTGAGTCTATAGAAGCCTATTTCAATCAATCCGAGGGCCCTAACTACAACTGGAATTATCGATGTCCGCATGTGTCCCATTGTAGATATTTCCACTTCAAGATCCTTGTACTTCATTAAAGATCTTCAGAGATACTACTACTACTATTTTGTTTACCGGTAAACAAACTTTCAGACATAAATTACTCTTAATTATCGGTAGTTTTCTCGTGTGGGCAAGGAATTTGTATTAAAATTCGTGTAATCTTCTTATCAATAGCACAAATTAACTTTTATACAGATTTCTGCTAAAAAAAACACACACACACAAAAAACAGAACACGTATTCTTAATTAAAAGATGGTGAAACATTTCAATCGGTTCTGAAGCGAATTGTCATGGGGGACACACGTTTCCTCTTTGTAATTCTCTTGAACACTTGAACATGATACATTAACTCTCCGTGCCAAATCTCAGATGTAAATCACATTCAATAATCAACGTCAAAAGTTCTTCACTCAAAAGTTGTTAGGATAGGTCGCAATTTTAATTATAACCACAACTAAAATGTCAGTCAGTCAGTTACGTGCCACGCGTGGTACACGTGTAGGCTATCACGTATCTTTCGATACATGACAGACGAGGCAGATTTTTCCCGCAGTAGTTTGCCATTTCTTTTTGCGGTAGACCAGTAGCCATCCAAGGCTATAGAACCCGGTCTGTCCTGCTATTTACCCACAGCTGAGGAGAGAATTAGCGGATTCATACTTTTCCCAAGGGTATTAGCACGGAACTGAATGTAATGGATTCGACTGGAATTCTCAAATTCCACAATCCGAGCCGCTATCCATTACTCCGCCGTACCTCCTCAACTAAAATGTATAAATCTTAAATGTATCCCTATACACAGCAAGCATCGCAGTATTACTCCTTCGCATTTCATACAGTATGGAATGACGAATATCTTGCTTTTTATTTTTGTTGTTTTAATCATCCAGGCGGTAAAATAATGTTTGATAGAAAAGGGGATATATTAATTCTATGTGCAGTTTCGTAACATTAAATTGTAGTTCTGTCATTTTGCATTGATACATAATTCTTAACGGTGAAATGCATGAATATATATATATATAAACGTTAAATAAACGTTAAACATAATATAAATGTCTTTAAATAAATTGTCGGGCTATGTCCAATTCTAAAATATATGACGTCATTTGTTTACATTTGATACGCTAGAGCAGATATGAATAGAAGAGATTCATGGAAGATTTAAGTTTAAAGATAGTAAAATCGACCTTGCTAACCAGACGCTGCTCTGTGACCGAAAGTTTAAGGCACATCACGCGAAATGATGGTTCCGTATAGGATACAGGTTCGATTCCTGTCGGAGAGCGAAAATTTTCTATGAAAATTTCTCGGACGTTCAGGCCGGTAAATGTTATTTAATACTGTTTATTATAAAACAGAGCATTTGCTTAAATACATGTATCTATAAAAAGAACGTTAAACATAATATAAATGTCTTTAAAAATATATATATATATATATATATATATGCCTGTTTCATTAAAAACGACAAAGAAGGTAGTACGGTTATGATTTGTAACTAATTTTTCTTGTTCGAACAAGAGCTTTCTTTTCTGGACAAACAGTGTTTAAAAACTATTCAAATGTTTTATGTTTCCGAGCGCTTTCGGCTATACCTTTAGCCATTATCAAGGATGATTCGATTTTTCAGCTTAATTGAGTGTGTGCATTATGTGTATGTCTTAGTGTGTAGTAGGGGTGTTTTTAATTTCCGAATAAAATTAGTCGCCTCTGAGTGTTGACTTCAATGTTCACTCTCATATATATATATATATATATATATATATATATATATATATATATATATATATATATATATTGCTTTCTAACTATGTCCCTGTTGATTTAGACTAATCATCTTGTATATTAGTTACAAATAGTAAAGTTCTTAGAGGCATATGTCAATATGTTTTGATTAAAACCTTGGGAGTGAGTAGGTGGTGTAATGGGTAGCGGGTGATGCAATCGCAATACGATATCGGCTCTCCGAGATCGAATTCCAGTCGAGTTCATTAAGCACAAATATATATGAACCCATCATTCGCACCCACTTGGACAGATGGGACTCTCTCGTCGCGGTTGGAATCTAGTCTAGGAGAAGAACAACACTGAATATAAATGCAGGCGTTAAGCGTTCAGTGTGCTGAACCGAAAGAACACCTCATTGAATAAATGTTTTGCAAATATCCTGTAATGAATTACGCAAAAATTGAAATTTTGTACCCACTACAAGTCTAAATTCCCGAGGAGCCGAAACTACTGAAAGTTAGTGACCCAAATCCAACAATTTATTTCAAAGTACTAACAAACATACACCCTTGTACAAATTAATTAAAACAACAGCTTTAGTTTCCTTTCTTTCGCCATAGTTTTAGACCCACTGGAGTGACAGGGTGTAATCGATTTCTATTTTTTTCCTCAGATCAGGCAGTGGTGTGCAGTAATATGAATCTATTTTCGGGGTGTATGATGGAATTTGTTTGGCCTTGGAAAGTATTGAGCCATCCTTAAATGCAGAAGATTTTCATCACGCCCAGACACTATTGTCTAGACTGTCGATTAGTTGACTTACAGCCATTGTCTGCAGTGGACGTTACTCCAAGGAAGCGTACGGAGGTTTGTAACGCTGTACGAACACACTGGCAAGCCTTACCATTGAGCAAATTAAAGTAATATAAACTGGACCGGAAACTCTACTGGTTTAAATCCAATCCAGAATCTGTGGTCAATCCACAAGGTGAATAATATTAAGTAATTGAAATGTTACCGCCAGAAGATTCAAATGGAAGATATCGAAACTGTTCCGTTCGATATATTGAAAGTCTCAATAATGAAATTCAGATCATAATCCAACGCGACTATGTTTAAGGGTTTATTGAGCATTCGATGAAGCAATAGAAATTCATCCAGTTCCTACGCACAACGAGACAGCGATGACCATGTCAGACAATTTGCTTTGTCCACAATAGCTCATGTATTCATATGTCTACTTATCAATTTTTGTCTTTTTATTATCCCGCCAAATACCTGTTCTGCCATCCAATTTACACACGCTCAAAAGTAGGTCCCTCCCTATTTACCTCTGTCCTTCTTGCTTTCAATATATCTTTTTAATGTTAATTTTTTTCAAGCTTTCTTTCCTTATATTTTACACCAGAATTGCCTCTTTCTGATCCTAAATGTAAGTGTATTTCTATTTTCTTAAAAATCTCCTCGTTGCTAACATATTCTGTCTGTGGTATTCTCAGCATCCTTCTGTAGAATCACATCTCTGTTGTCGCAAGTCTCCCTTTCATCTGCGAGGAAGTTTTCCGGAATTCACTGTCATATACGAGGATTGATATTATATAGCACTTTGTTTCAAACCGACTTCTGTTTCTTAATGCTATGTTTGCCTATTGGGAAGCTTTTTTTATATTTCTTCTATTCTAACGCGTCTTCGGATTTCGGTGTCACTTTTCCCGTCATATGTTAAAACAACTCCCAGATATTTAAACTTCTGTACTTGAAAGATTTTGACATATCCATTTCGTAACTTGCATCGTGGGCAGTTCATGGTGATAATCATATATTCTCACTTCTCCATTTCCTTTCAACACAATGTCATATTTTCTGGTTACATCATACTTTTAGCTAGGAAACGACAAATTTCACCAAAGCATTTAATAATACAAACATAAAGACCAGTAAAAAAACATTGTCATTGATTGAGTACCCTAAGGTTTATTCTATATCATTGATAAGGACGTTGGTTACATATTTCTAGTCGCTACTTGAGCAAACTTTACCGTTATATTATCGCCAGCATCAAAAAGGCTATATCTGTCTTTGTGCAGTAATGTGAAGTGAAGAACGATAGTCATATCTAGATTTATAGCGAAAAAAAGAACATTAAATAAGATCTTTTCAGTGGATTATCATCATTACGTAAAAGAAATGTCTATTATGGCCGTAGATTTTTCTTGTTCATCAGCATAAAAAAAACCTCAGTGATAGCATAACTACTTTTTCCAGATCTTTATTATTGTCTATGGAGAATCATTCTGCTATACCAGTGGTTCCCAACCACTGTGCCGCGGCACATTAGTGTGCCGCGGAATGATTACTGGTTTGCCGCGAAGAGATAACACCTAGAAGCCATTTAATTTCATTTTGTTTAATAAAGACATTCAATTTCTTAATCATGATGACACCGCTCAATTCAAAATGCCCGAATTTCTGGAATCTAAACGTTTCGCGCATACTAATTGGTAAGCGATATTATGGTTTATATTAGTCATGGGACGATTAATCGGAATATCAGGAGTTTTTCAAAGTATCGGGAATCGGCATCGGAGCTGAATAATTCAGACCCGATTTCGATACCAAAACGATTCCTAAATACACAGGTTGTAAGACAAAAACTTGTAACACAGAACTGTACTATGTGAGGTTTTACGTAATGCTCCTAACCCCCAAACATTTTGTTACCTTTTCCTAACCATTTTGAATCTTTTCAATTTCAGGCTAATCTAACTTTATGCACAACTGTCCAAATGACATTCACCATTATTATTTTATACCCGATATTGAATACAGGATATGTTGATTTATGTGAATAAAAATTCTTCTTATATAATATTATTTGTTTTTTTTATTTTATTGCAAAAAGTCTTTATGAGTGGAAAATATTTATTTTTTGTGATAGGTGTGCCGCGAAAATTTAAAGAACTCAATAGTGTGCCGCCATGTAAAAAAGGTTGGGAACCACTGTGCTATAGCGATCATTCCATCAGCGCCAATCTGACCGCGAACTGCAACCAGTCATGATGAACGGAGGTCTACTCGAGGAAGCACCGTGCCTTGAAAGACTCTTTGGCTCCAAACTCGCCTCCAGCCTCAAGTGGAAGTCAAATATATGACCTATTGTTAAGGATGCAGGTAAAATGGTCGACTCCCTGTACCGCTCCTGTAAATACCTGACACCTCTACCTTTACAAGAGCCAGAACAGAGGCCCAAAATGAAATACTGCTGCCCCATTTGTACGGGAGCTACCCAGACTTCACTTTCCAGCCTTGACACATTTCAAAAGCATCTCCGAGCCCTTGTGGGTGACTAAATGTTCTCCAATCTTCAACCTCACTCCCACAGGCGGGATGTAGCAAGCGTCTCGTTGCTATACCACTACTTTCACGGAAAGTGCAAGGACAAACTACATTCCCTGGTTCCGCCGAGGCAAACTAGAAAACGCCATACAACTTAAATAGTAGAAAACCACGCACATTCCCTCCGTAATCCATCGGTGAGAAGTAAGTTCTATTCGAGTAGCTTGTCACGAACCACTGCCTGATGGAACCGACGCCCAACAGGATGTTTACCTGATCACTACAATCTTAACCTGTTCAAGGCTAGGGTTAATCGTTATCTTCCACTCCTAACGTAACACTCTACATTGAGTGGCCCCCCGGGCCCTGTACATAGCGAACCTTATCTGGCTTCTCATCTTCAGTCTCTCTCTCACAGACGCACCGTCGCCCGTCTCCGTCTCTTTTATAAATACTTCCATGGTAATTGCTCCGATGAGCTGCTATCGCTGGTTTCCAGGCTTCATGAATTCAAGCGTCCTACGAGGCTGGCATCCCGTTCCCACCCTTTCACTGTCGAAACTGTTAAATGTAGACGTCTCTTCTACTCCAATAGCTTCATATCTCGCACCTCACGCCTATGGAACTCCCTTCCTCATTCCTGTTTCCCTGACGACTATGATCTCCAACTATTCAAGTGTTACGTCAATCGACATCTCCAGTTGCCTTGATCTATCCTCTTTCCTTCTCCACATCCTCTCCTTTAACACTCCTATCTGCTCTTCCTCCAAACCTTCTGTAACCCCTTGCGAGCTAGTAGCTTCCAGCCTTGCCTGGGGTGAAAAGCTTTAAAAAAAAATCAGCACACCTGTTTGACCAGACCATACTAATATATAGACATTCTCAGCCATCAAACGCAACATCATATGAAAATTAAATCTTAGCCTATACTAAAAATAGATGTTGCGAGAATTATAATTTTTTACAGTAATTTTCACTCTGTAGAAGGCCTGGGGGCCACTCGAGATAGAGGGTTACGTTAAGGGGTAGTTTATAA
This sequence comes from Acanthosepion esculentum, assembly GCA_964036315.1. Lineage (NCBI taxonomy): Eukaryota > Metazoa > Mollusca > Cephalopoda > Sepiida > Sepiidae > Acanthosepion > Acanthosepion esculentum. Next base: position 6,219,275 of record OZ038496.1, read on the forward strand.
GGAGAGGAAGGGAAGATAACTGTTAACTCTAGACTTTAACAGGTTAAGATTATAGTGGAACTTGATTCTTGCCGATGGAATACGGAGAAGATGTGGGTGGTTTGCTACTATGAAATCGGTATGGCGGGTCCTTTCCGTGAAGTTTAGACCTGATGGAACCAAGAAATATAGTTCGTCTGAGCACTTTCCATGGTAATAGCGATAGAGGTGAGAGACTTGCCATATCCCGCTTGTGTGTGTGTGTGTGTGTGTGAGAGAGAGAGATAGATAGAGAGAGACAGAGAAGTAGGAGGGTGAAAATAATTCTTTTCCAACAAGGAATCGGAGACACTTTTGAACTCTAAGAAGTCTGGAAAGTGAGGACTGGTCAGTTCCCTCTCAAATATGGCAACAATACTCCATTTTCGGCCTGATCTATAGCACAGATGGATGTTATGTCGGTAGATTCAAATCATGTTTTACTTTTTTCCCCCCCAAACAAACGGTGATCATCAGAATATTAAATTGTATTTGATTCTACTTACTAAGTTCATCGGGTCAGATGTTTTATCGATTAAAACCTCAGCCGAGTCCACCACAGATATCAATTAAGGGTAAATGCGACACAGATCATTACATATTAGTCGGTGATGACTGGGGCGGTAGAAAAAAAAATCTCTCTTACCTATTGATCGATTCTGATAATCATCAATCGACAGGCCTTAATGTAAAATTTCGGGCCGACGAACAAAAGAGGCAAATTAAAAAGCCATTTGTTTTGTTTTGAAGTGCTTACCTTCCCAACTCGTTGTGCCCACCCCATATAATGTTGAGACTGCTGCTTGCATAGCAATAAGAAAAAGTGGCCATCCATCCAGTAGCCAGTTTCCAACTCCGTTCATTGCCAAGTCAACACGCGCTTAAAGATGATGGTTCAACTTAAAGCTCCTTCAACATCTCTTCCCGCTAAACAAGCAATGACTGAAACACAGTTGGCATAAAGAGGTAAACGTTTTCACACAATTGGACGTTACTCGCAGTTTATATCTGGCATCGATAGGAGATACATTATTGCGTGACGAGCGTGCGTGTTTGTGTGTATATGCGGACACGTGTGTATATGCCTTGTACTTTATATCTAGTGCTGTTCGATAAAAGTGATTCACACGATTGTTTTTACTTAAAACAATTTTCGCCTATTGTTTTTTTGGGTCAAACTAATTTTTAATCTTACTAATACAAAGACCCCTTCCCGACCACCTAGTAAAAAAAAGTTTACTCACCCTAAGGTATTCTATTGACAATTATAATTTTGGATATAAATGAGATTTAGGGAAAAACTCTGTGCAAAAAAAAAGTGAATCACTTTTTTCCTGCAACTAGTAATCAATAGAAACATAACCGAACAGCTTTAAATAAAGAATAATAGAGGTATAATTTATTTATAATAGGTAATATAGTTCGAAATATTTAATAATCTATGGGTCCTCCTTTATTTTGAATAACCTTTTCAACCCTTTTTGGCATTGACTTGATGAGGTTCTGGCAAATCTCATCTCCAAGCATTGAATTCCATTCGGATATGAAATTCACAATCAAATCCTCTTTGTTGCTCAAATGCTTTCTCGAGAGCCTGTACTTTATAATGCTCCATAAGTTTTCTATGGGGTTGAGGTCAGGAGATTGGGGCGGCCATGTCATAACACTCACCTGCTTCTCATCAAAGTATTCCTTCATCAATTTTGATTTGTGACAGGCCTATGGAACTCCCTTCCTCATTCCTGTTTCCCTGACGACTATGATCTCCAACTATCCTGCATAAAAATGATCTTGGTGAGGTCGATTTGCAACCTTTCAGCATAAGGGAGCAGACAAGACTCTAAAATTCTCTTGTACTGCTCGCTCCTGAGGGTCTTTTCAATAGGTTTTAAGAAACCAGTTCCACGAAAAGAAAAGCATCCCCAGAACATTATACTGAACGGATGCTTGACAGTACTTACTGCTAAATTCAAAGAGCTTTCAAAGCTTTTTCTTCTGATTTTTAGATCGCTTATCCTTTGAATTTAGCTCGACTTTCGTTTCATCGGAGAAGAGAACATTTAGTAAAAAAAAAAAAAATCAGGTGAGTCACTTTTATCGAACAGCACGGTATATGTGTGATGCGCGTAACAAAGTCTTTTGCTTTCTCATAAATTATAAATTAATTTCAAAACTTCCAGCTAAACGAAATGAATTTATTAATTCCAGAATATGACGAAGAATTGATTATGATCTGACGAGGCAGAATTTAATTGGTGTGTTGTTCTCCCATTGCGATGTGGACATATTAAAGATACGTCGATAAAAAATCAATTTGTCTCGAAATAATTGTATTTCTTTAGGAACAACATTACGATGAAAGACCAAATACATGTTATGAAAAAACTGAAAAATTATAATTTATTTTTGTTTGAATTTGTATTAAATGCTTTTAAATTCTACACGTCGAAAAATTTTAATGAGTATATTCTAGATGTCGAACTGTGTTTGTAGGAACACTATTTTGCTATGTCGATAGGTCAGCATATTTGTGCCTGGTGCTAGTTAAGTATCTATCTATCTATCTATCTATCTATCTATCTATCTATCTATCTATCTATCTATCTATCTATCTATCCTAGTCAGTCCCTATCTATCTATCTATCTATCTATTTATCTGTCTGTCTAATTATGTTTATATATATATATATATAATTATATTCACGTCTATGTATGTATGTACAGTCTATGTATGTATGTATGTATATATGGATCTATCTATCTATCTATCTATCTATCTATCTATCTATCTATCTAATTCTGTCCATATCTATCTATCTGTCTTTCTAATTATGTTTATATATATATATATATATATATATATATATATATATATATATATATAATTATATCCATATCTATCTAATTATGTTTATATATTTATCTATAGAATTATATTCATATCTATCTATCTATCTATCTATCTATCTATCTATCTATCTATCTATCTATCTATCTAAGCCATTTAATTCATATCTATCTATCTATCTATCTAATTATGTTTATATATATATATATATATATATATATATATATATATATATATATATATATATATATATATATATATATAGAATTATACCATATCTATCTATCTATCTATCTAATTCTGTTCATATCTATGTATGTATCTGTCCATATACCTATATATCTGTCACATTGTGTGTGTATATATGTATATATATATATATATATATATATATATATATATATATATATATATATATATATATATATATCTGTCAAGCCTATTTTTATTTTCTTCTACGAAGTATTTTCATTATTGCACACACATTATACTGAATTCTGACAAATGAACTTAATGTACAAGCATTCTTTGATTATCAGGCATATGCGAATCGTTCTTCGTCTAATTTCATTGGTGATTACTTTAACGCCTAGAGAATAAGTTCGCTGGAAAATAAACAAAACAATATGTAATCCAAGTTGAACACTTGAATGATTAAATTTGACAATATTACTTGTGTGTGTTAGGCACCGTGATTGGATTCGATCATTGACCCCCGCTTTTATCATCAGACGCGAGTAGTCATCTTTTTTACTTTTGATTGGAATAATCCTGTCTAATGCTAAGAATCGACCATTGTGTTGTGGTAGATATGAATGGCTATAAAGAATCGACCGGGTACCATCGTGTATCAAATCACCTTATACGCTGCTGCTTCTTTGGTGGGCACCCTTGTTCACCGAGTGGGAAACCAACCATCATGCCATATCTAGGATATACAACGTTATGATACGATGGCTAATACGATATATGAAAGGCTTAATACACACACACGCACACATACACATATATATAAGATTTGTATTTTCCTTATACTTATATATATATATATATATTTATATATATATATATATATATATAGTAAAGGTAATAAATCCGATGTTATATGATCCGAGTGGATCCTCGTAATATAAAATATTAAAACTGACCCACAAAAAGAACTTAATGTATTTATTATTACAAAGCCGAAATTAATACACAATAAAATGTCCCAAATCCCGTCATATATATATATATATATATATATATATATATATATATATATATATATATATATATATATATATATATATGGATATATATATATTTTGAACGATAAAAATTATTAAAAAAAAAAATTAAAATCTTCAGACATACTGGGCTGTAGATTAATATTCTTATGTTTTTATTATTATTATTTCATTTATATTCCTCGACTAGTTTCGGCCAACATGGCCATCATCGGGAGAAAAAAATGTTTCTGCTTGCTGGTAGCAGTAAACTACAGAAATGAATGTATTGATGGAGAAAATGAACTTTTGTGTGTAGTTTTCATGTTTTTTTTATTTACATTCCTTGTGTGCGATCCTCATAATTAAATAAAATGGATATGGTTTATTTTTTATTTGTTTTATTTCTGCTAGTACTTTCGTATGCTTCACGTCATTCATCATCAGGCTTTATTATCCATCAGAATCAAAACTGGGAGACGATTTATATGTGTTTATCCGACCGAAAGATGTTTTTAAGTATGGGCTATTTGTTAACTGTTATATGGTGTTGGAGCGTGCAAATCGCAACGTTAAATTTTAAATATTTAAATTGAGAATTTTTTTGTATTTTGTAATATGGTAAATCCACGTATTTTCTTTTATAAGTGTTTTTCAGTTAATATGATACGAACTAAGTAGATAGTTCAAGTAACAGAGTGATAGGTCTTACTTTGTAGTTTTTTTTCCTCGGGAATTCTTTACTGCTGGAACAATTGTTTCTTATAAACATAGGAATTTTTATACTGCTGGATTTATTGTTTTTTATGAACATAATAAAATAGGCAGCATATATTTACATTACAAAGAGTCAATCATACCTTGAATCAATCAGCAATGTGTATGCGATTATATATATATATATAAGGGTCATTGGAGGGAACATTTAGCAGCAACATATACATCCAGAACACTTCAATCTTTTTTTCTGCTATTCCTGCAACATGAAGACGATGCGAAGAACCAACAGGATAATTCCTGAACACATGATGCCCGTGTTACTGAACCTATTCTGTCTAGATATAAAATCCTGTACTTGACTGATTTTCGCATCTCTAATTCAATGCTTTTTTTGCGGTTTATGGTCAGTCCTTTCTTCCCGCTTTTTTTAATGTTGTTCCGCCATTGCATTTCAGTGTCTGTCATCAACACTGTGTTATCTACGTTAAGGCTATGCCCACCAATTATACATCCTCATAGTAATTCTCGTTCGTTTCAGATCACTTCGATGTATAGGTTAAATGTGAAAAATATGCGTCCTTTATTTGCTCCATTGCATTTTAGATCATTTTGTATACGAATAGAAAATGAATATTTCATCTACTAATGAGTATGACAATAAACTACATTGGCGTCCCGGGTAAGACGATAATGTACATCCGCATCCAGGGTAACACAATAAACTACATCCGCGTCCTGGATATTTTTTATAAACTACATAGGCAACCTGGGTATGGCGATAAACTACATCCGCGTCGTGGGTATGACAATAAACTACATCCGCGTCGTGGGTATGACAATAAATACATCCGCGTCCTGGGTATGACGATAAACTACATCCGCTTCCTGGATATGACAATAAAGTTCATCCGCGTCGTCTGTATGACAATAAAGTACATCCGCGTCTTGGGTATGACGATGAACTACATCCAACAGCAAGGCCTCTGATCAGGAGGTTTTTAGGAGTGGGGAACCACCTCTTAATTGCTGGTGTTCCCATGTTCAGCCTGAATCATGGTGGGAGTACCTGTTAGGTGTGTGTGTCTCAGCTATGAGCAAATAATTGACCCGCTAACTGGGGTAAAAAATACTATGAAATTGGTTTTAATACCGGCAATACATTTTTGTAAAAATATTAGTAGCAATGAATTTTTGAAGGAAAAATATTACCAGCAATACTTTTTTGAAAAATGAAATTTAACAAATAATACATATTTAAAAAAATAAATATTACCAACAATACATTTTTGAAGAAAAACTTACTAAATGTAATACATTTTTGTAAGAAATATATTAGCGACAATATGTCTTTGAAAAAAAATAATACTAGTATTAAATAACCCACTGAGGTTGATATGCCATAAAACAAAACAAAACATTATACATTGAACACTTAAAGTAAAATATGTCTCAGACTATGAAATTATTGATCTCCCTTTATATACACGGATGCATGCATAAATATCTACTTGTATGAATATTTGCACATGTGTATGTGTATATATTTGCACATGTGTATGTGTATATATCTGTGCTCGTTTATTTGTACGTTACGTCTTTTTTTATTTTGCGCGTTGGTGTGTGTGTGTTATCTACCAAATCGACATAATACTGACCAGTGATGTATATTGATGACTAATTTCCCGCCAATTGTGATAAGAATTTTCATTATCTTTGCTTTGCTGAGGAAAAAGAGACATGAATAAACATCATGCGAGGGCTGATAAAGGTGGTGTTAATGATGACCTCACCACGTTTATGGTGACTTCTTTGAGATCGAAACGAGATGGTTGCTTGTTGATGAATAATGCGATGATTGCTTAATGAATAATAAATAGGGCTTCACAAAACAAAATGCTAGATATAGGTTAGTCATTTGTGGCACGGTGAACAATACGAGTTTGTGAACGCTTATGTTTTTCATAGATGACAACTTAGTCGTGTTCAAAACATTCTTATCGTTTTTGTCCGAAGATGTTTTAGTCATGGAAACTGTTTTCACGTTTTATCTTTGTTCATTTGTAAATAATGGCCTAGTTATCACAAGTTTTATTAAAGAAAAAGTATATATATATATATATATATATATATATATATATATATATATATATATATATATATATATATATATATATATATATATATATATATATATATTTAAAGATATTTTTGTAGGTAAAATATTACTAGACATATTAAAATACTAAAGCAAAGAATAAAAAGGGAAGCAACCGGTTTCGCTCCCGCTCTTCAGGCTTCTACGGGAGATTTTAATGTGATTAGAAAACAGAATATGCAATGAAAAAGGAAATGAGTGTGAGAGGGGGAAAAATTGGAGCTATTAGGTTGGTGCAAAAATAATGTCGTTTTCTCACATGAAGTTGAACGTCAAAAAACGACATTATTTTTGCACCAACCTAATAGATGCAAATGACACACACACACACACACACACACACACACACACACACACACACATATATATATATATATATATATATATATATATATATATATATATATGTTTGCATGTATATTTAGGTAAGAAAATAAGGTACTGAAAATTGTAATTAAAAATTATGAAAATTTA
>OZ038496.1:6234197-6259197 GCA_964036315.1 Acanthosepion esculentum
AGTGGTTGTTCCTATTTAGTTGATCAAAAAGCTTCTTTTGGATATTTGCAGAAATATATAAAATAATGAAAAGTTTCTTTTTCTAATCGGCAGGAAATTCAAGAAATATGAATATTATATCGGTAAATGCGTGGCTTTATAATAAACTTAGATGTTGATTTGCAGGCAGCACGGTAGGTAAACGGTGTGTAGACTCAGTGAGCTCAGTCCGAATTTACTTTCACATAGAAGAATTTGGGAAAGCCCTAAATTCACGTCTGCCTGTACCCCATCTACGAGTTAAATAGTACATCTCTTGGACAAATAAATATCTGAACAGAAATCCATGGAAAAGTACTAGGAAACTATGTTTCCAAAGAATTCATGACAATTCAGTTAAAAATCATGACAATTCGATTAAAAATCATGACAATTCAATTAAAAATCATGACAATTCAGTTAAAAATCGTGACAATTCGATAAAAAATCATGACAATTCAATTAAAAATCATGACAATTCAGTTAAAAATCATGAAAATTCGATTAAAAATCATGACGATTTAATTAAAAATCATGACAGTTAAAAATCAGGAAAATTCAGTTAAAAATCATGGCAATTCGATTAAAAATCGTGACAATTCGATTAAAAATCATGACAATTCAGTTAAAATCATGACAATTCGATTAAAAATCCTGACTATTTTGTTAAATATCGTGACAATTCAGTTAAAAAAAAAGAAGAATGAATATGTGGAGAGCTATGGACGTCTAGTTGTAAAATGGGTTCGCTTTAAAGAACTGAAGTCCAAAACTTATATTCCAGACTTTCAGAAAAGTATTATTAGAAGACCTTTCGTGAATTCTATGTATTCTGTGAACGGATATGAATGCAAATAAAACAGTTTAAAAAACTCCAAATCTAAAACTACCTGTCTGCTGGTCAAGCCACTGAAACACTACTTCACACTAGTGTCTTTATCGAGTCAATGCCTTTGGGGGAGTTGAATGTAATCTTTGTTTGCGAAAGAGCGAAAAATGCCAACGTCGTCTTTTGGATGTAATATAAGCAAGATAGAGAAAATCTCGTTTCCGTTCCTGTGTGATCTATATTCATTCGCCTGTGGTTATCTCGCCTGCCCATACGCAACGTCAGCTGCCGGTGGGCGGGGAGAGCTCTGCGTGCTTTCTTACTTCGGTCTCTAACGAAAAGATACTTAATCTTACCATTCCATGTCGGACAAGCAAGCGCCGACAAAATTTTCGACTTGAATTTCTACGACCTTTTGAATCTGCCAGTAGTGAACGCGGACACTGGACGGGCGATGGTGGGCTCATGTCAAGGTTGACAAAGACAAGGTTGATCGCAGTTGACACCAGAATGAGACAAACGCCTTTCAAGTCCAGTCACTCTCTCGGATTGTCTTGCGATCTAGGAGTCGAGGAACACATCGATTTCACCTTTGCTCTTACGGGGACAGATATTGTTCAGTTATTTTTCACAAGATGCGACGAAATATATTTCTCTTTATTTCGTTCTTCTCTCGCTCCATAAATACACACATCCGCTCGTGTACACACAATGCACACACACACACACATACGCACACACATAATTATATGTGGGTGTGTTTGTGTGTGTCTGTGTGAATATTTATGTAAGATATCTTTAAATGTTTACGTAGCTATATTTAGTACGACTATGCAAGTTTAACATGGAGATGACTACTTGCCTTGAAATATGTTATAGTAATGATATTTTTGTTTAAACTAGATCACCATCTACGATGGATGGCAAGGATCAATATATATATATATATATATATATATATATATATATATATATATATATATATATATATATATAAGGTTAATGGTCAGAGCTGAATCAGACCAGGGAACAGTAGTATTAAAAAGTGCTCAATACTTGTGTGAAAAAAAAAAACGAACTAATAATAAAAAGTACAGCTTTTAAATTTAAAAATCTGGAGGTCAGATTAATGTTCTACCTTGGTTTCAACCTTACGTTCTCCTCAGGCGAGTTTTTAGCAAATGACCACCTAACGCTATTTTTATTTAAAAAAAACTAAAGAACGGTAGATTATTGTTTTCAAAAATAAATAAACAAACACATGACGTTGGGTGTACTAGAAAGGGAGGAGGAGGATGTGAAGAAGAAGAAGAAGTAGAAGAAGAAGAAGAAGAAGAAGAAGAAGAAGAAGAAGAAGAAGAAGAAGAAGAAAGCGAATAAGAAACAAAAGAAGAAGGAGAAAAAGAAGAAAAAGCAGGAGGAAGAGGAGAAGACAAACAGGAAAAAGAAGCAAGAGAAGCAAGAAGAAGAAGAAGAAGAAGAAGAAGAAGAAGAAGAAGAAGAAGAAGAAGAAACAAAAGAAGGATAAAAAGAAGAAGAAAAAAGAAGGATAAAAAGAAGAAGAAGAAGAAGAAGAAGAAGAAACAAAAGAAGGATAAAAAGAAGAAGAAGAAGAAGAAGAAGACGAAGAGAAAGAGAATAAGAAACAAAAGAAGGAGAAAAAGAAGAAGAAAAAAGAAGGATAAAAAGAAGAAGAAGAAACAAAAGAAGGATAAAAAGAAGAAGAAGAAGAAGAAGAAGAAGAAGAAGAATAAGAAGAAGAAGAGAAAGAGAATAAGAAACAAAAGAAGGAGAAAAAGAAGAAAAAGCAGCAGGAAAAGGAGAAGACAAAGAGGAAAAAGAAACAAGAGAAGCAAAAGAAGAAGAAGAAGAAGAAGAAGAAGAAGAAGAAGAAGAAGAAGAAGAAGAAGAAGAAGAAGAAGGTAAGTGTATTGTAAATGCATATTTGTGGGGTTTAAATTACTTTTGATATTATAAATGCCGACATTACAAAAATGTCGTTTTCCTTGTTATTGATCTAAATTTTCGGCCATTGTTCTTTGCAGCCTTCTTCAGATATTTGTCTATCCAGATAACTTTCTGGAAATTTACAACTGAAACTTTTATTCAATCAACGAGAGTATTAGACTTTTTTCTCATTCCACTCTGCATGTTAAGGCATATCTTATCTTGTTCTTACATCGTATTATTTTGTTTACTCTGTACGACCCGTCCCAGCCCTTGAACTCACAAAGGCAGAATATCAGAAAGAAATTGGCGAAATTCATGGCAGACTTCAAAGTCTCAGCTTTAGTGGAATCTCGCAAGTAAAATATTCTAATTTGGTCGGATTCAAAAATTATTATTTACGACAACCTTACCTGAAAACAAGATAAACTTCCATTACACAAAAAGTACAGTGTGCATGTAGCTCGTTTGAATAACCTATCTTTACTAATTTTGATAAATGACAAAATATTCCAGTTGGAATGATGAGTTTTTCGCATGCTGCGTATTCTCCACAGGAAGCCTGTGGTTTCACTTAATGCCGCTTACTTCGGACAGTTGCTCTAAAATAGCCACGTTATCGCGTAATTCTTTGAAAAGTTGATCGTATCAACATTGTCCCTTTAGGACTGAATCAAAAATTTATGTGAAGGTTGGGGTAAATTGAGAAAAAAAAAGAGGAGTAATTTATTAATAATGGGTTGACTTCGTAGATACGCCGACCATTAACATAATCATTATATAATATTATGCAGGCTTGCAATTAAAAGGTCCAAAAATACAAATTTATTTCCTCCAATAAACATGCTGTACAAATTGAAAGGCAATCCCATCAAATACTTAATGCCTGAGTAAACATTATCGTACAAAGCTACTACATATGACATGCTGTATCTTGACTACCAGTCCCCAAGAGGATTTCCACAAGTTTGACCTTGCTGCTAACCCCTTCCTTCTTCTTTTCTCAGCAAAAAAAATAATTATTTGCTAACTGGATATTGACATTTACCTGACCAGCTAAGCTCAATAAATTCTTATTATAGTTGAGCTTATCTCAACAATACTTTACTGATCCAATAATGCTGCTAATAATTTCTAAAATAACAGACGTTTTTTTAATACTGGAAAGTTATATATATATATATATATATATATATATATATATATATATATATATATATATATATATATATATATATATATATATATATATATATATATATATATATATATAATTATTTACTATTTTAAAGATATGGTCCATTGCTACACGGGAATTACCATGTCTCAATACAGAAACTAAAATCTTAATTATAAAATTAAATTTTGGGAATCTAAAAATCATTTGATAATGGAATTGAAATATGGATTTAAAATTTAATTTTATAATTAAGTTTAAAATTAATGGGACCATATTTTTAAAATACTAAACACTTATAATATTATGCTCTATGGTTTATGTATCGAGCAGTGTTTTTTTTTAAATAAAAATAATTACTAAGAACACTGAACATTTATTCGTTTACCTGTGTATTGCTAATATCTAATCATTTGTGGTTGCTAATATCTAGTCATTTGGTTTACATCCACATTTATATATATATATATATATATATATATATATATATATATATATATATATATATATATATATATATATATATATATATATATGAGGAAGTGGTGAATGTTTCTTGCCTTGGTGTGAACATCCCTCCCAAAATAAAATCTGATATTTGGTCAGATTTTGAAATGTGGGTCAGGCTGATAAAACTTTTGTGACACCAATATATATATATATATATATATATATATATATATATATATATATATATATATATATATATATATATATATGGAGAGAGAGAGAGAGACAGACAGACAGACAGAGAGAAACAGAGAGAGAGAGCCGACGGCTTCTAAAGGGCTTTGAGCCTATTTAATCGATTGATGTTCAAGCGTTTGCTGGAGATTTCCATTTACTAATTATTTTCTCCATTTCTTCAGTCTGCTTTTCTTTTTCATTTTCTAACTCTTTCCAGTTTTTCATCGCAATTTTCATTCTTCCATTTTTACATTTCTAATCTTCATTTTTAATCTGTTTTTTTTTTTTAATTTCTTTTGATTCATTTAATCCATAGCCCGTTCATTTCCTAATCTTATCCATGGCCCTTTCATGGGACTTTCTCACGTCTTTCCTTCATTCGATTAAGTTTTCTTGTTTCAACTTCATTTTTTTCTTTTTCTTTAGCTGAAGCCCATTTTTCATTCTCCTTTTACAAAATTCTTCTTATCATCTATTTTTCTCTGCTTTTTAGTCTCTGGTTAATTCTCCTTCTTGAATTTTTTCACCGTTTTTTCTTGTTTTACTTTATTTATTCAATGCTTTTTTGTTCACAATTCTAGTCGGCCTCAGTAACTTTCACTTCCATTATTTTCTCAGTCATTTTCCCACTTTGCCTTTTCATTTTCCTTACTCGTTTCGCACTTTCTTCATCCTTATTCTTATTCCATCATTTCTATTCATCTTTCTTTTACCCTATTTCTTTTTTATTCTTTTTCATTCTTTTTTTCTTCATATTTTCTTCATTCTATTTACACTTTTCTGCATTTATTGCTTGTCCCTTTCATTTCTCAGTCTTTTTCTTATTCCTCCCTTCACCTTATCTCTTGGTTTAAATTTTCTTTCTCTCTTTCTTTCTTTCTTTCTTTCTTTTCATTCTTTCTTTCTTTTTCTCTCTTTCTTTCTTTTTCTTTTCCTTTCTTTATTTCTTTCTTTTTCTTTTTTCTTTCTTTCAGTCTTTCTTTCTTTTCTTTTCCTTTTTCTTTCTTTTCTTTCTTTTCTTTTTCTTTCTTTCTTTTTCTTTCTTTATTTCTTTCTTTCTTTTCGTTTTTCTTTCTTTCTTTCTCTCTTTCTTTCTTTCTTTCTTACTCTCTTTCTTTCTTTTCTTTTTCTTTCTTTCTTTCTTTTCTTTCTTTCTTTTTCTTTCTTTTTTCTTTCTTTCTTTTTTGTTTGTTTCTTTTCTTTCTTTCTTTCTTTCTTTCTTTCTTTCTTGTCTCTGGTGATTCACTTCTTTTTTATTTTCCAGTTTTAATCTCTTTGTTCGCTTCTTTTTTTCTTCACCACATTCTTATCGACGCCATCTCTTTCCATTCAGTTTTTATGCTTTCTCTCTCGCTCTCGTCTCTCTACTTGTCTAATCTAACAATTGTGCCGCGTGAAGTTTTGGATTGGCGCCAAAAAGCACCCAACTACAAACTGTTGCTCTTGTCTTATCGATTTGTCCGCGTTTGCACATGCGAACACACACACACACACACACACACACACACACACACACACACACACACACACACACACAAACACAAACACAAACACACACGCGCGCACGCACGCGCGCTTCTATTCTCATGCGCTAAACTCGAAACCAATCACTGGCGACATCAGGAGCAACGAGAACAAAATGGTGGACAACTCAATGAGAACACCAGTGTCTGTACAGCGCATGCGTAAGAATGCGCCATCGGTGGGCACATTGGAGAACAATTCAAGGATAAAAGTTAGATGGGCGAGTGGTGTGTGTCTGTGTGATTGGAAAAAATGCATGGTAGAAGATTGTAGACATTAAATATTATTGCATAAAGAAAATCGGGTGGAAAAAATACGATTTTTCCTTTGTTTTACTCATTTAGGTCAGAAGTTATTGGGTGATTCGAGCGGTATCACTTTGTTAGGTGAATCGCTATTGAGAAAAAAGTAAACATTGAAATGGAAACAAAAAATCTTATAAACAAAAAAGCGGGGAAGAAAACAAAGAAAACGTAAAAAAGCCTTGACAATATAGGAAGAATAGACAGAGAAGCAGAAAAATTAAATGGGGGTGGATTTTATGGCACAAAGCTGAAATTAAATAAAAATCAGAATGTATAAAAGGTGAAGATATAGATGAGAAAGAGCTTAGATAGATTGATAGATAGATAGATAGATAGATAGATAGATAGATAGGGAACAGATTTAAATAGATAGATGTGAACAAACTTCGATAGATCGATACATGTGAAGAGACTTCGACAGATCGACAGATCGACAGATAGATAGATAGATGTAAACGGACTTCGATAGATAGATGTAAACGGAATTTGATAGATAGATGTAAACGGAATTTGATAGATGGATGTGAACAGACTTCGATGGATAGATAATGACTGGCTACTCGTTTCGTATTTTTCCGTCCGATTTAGCCAGTTAATCCCTGTTGCATGCGCCTACTCAGGCACATTTGTGTTTCTTTACAACCCACAGACGACTTTTAGTTTATACTGAAACTATGCCGAGTGGACTTTAGTTACTTATAATGATGATACACTCAAACCCTCGGTCAAGATGACTTATGATTCTTACTAGTAATATCATCGAAGACTTACAAATAGTTTTTTTCTTACCAAGTCTCATTTACATGACTTGGAAAAACCCTTGCTATAGCGTTCAGGCATTTCTCAAAGATTCCAAACGATGAGACCGTCTTCACAGGGGAATATTGTCAAGATCACCTCCTCGTCACTCGTGATTCTAACCACTAAGACATACATAATATCTGGTCGCTCATATTCAAAGATACCCGTCTACTAGGGCGGCTAGCCAATCCCTATTGCAGACGCTCGCTCAGGCACATTTGTGTTTGCTCAACACCCACAGAGCTAACCTGTGGTTTATACTGCAACTATGCTGTGCAGACCTTAGGTACAGTTTCTAGGAGAGAGTGTCTTATCAGCACTTTGAACAAGGCCAGCCCACTGAAGCCCTCGGCCACGATGACTTCGAGTTTCGTTGGGTTAACCCGTGGTATGATATTCAGGCACTTTTTCTGCATGCTGGGATAGCCCCAGGAAGTCTCCTTCTTGACAAATTGACCATGGTATGATTCGATTCTCATGGTCAGACAGCGAATACTCTAACCACTCAACCACGCAGACAGAGTGGTACTAACAACTAAGACATAAATACATATATATGAAAAGACTTCGATAGAGATAAAGAAACATGAATATCCGGAAATAAAGGGTGAGAGAAATAAAGCGGGAGAAATAAATTATTTGCCGTATAAAAACAAAGATGAAAAGAAATAAATTGGAACACCCAAAAGGGGGAAAAAGATAATTGCATACAGTAAAATTAAAGAGAAAAGCACTAAAAAGTTCAGAAGAGGCATTAGGAGGGTTTTCCGGCAGTGACAAAATAAATATCAAGATTCTGAAGAATGGAAAGAACTAGAAATGAAGGAAGTTTGGGGTTCTGAAGGGAGATTTCAAAAATGAAAAAATATGGAATAAAGTCATAAACATGGGTGGAGATTGAAAAAAGATTAAAATATGCATTAGCAAAATTCTTAAAGAATAACAAAAGATAAAAATGAAAGAAGCTACAACATATATATATATATATATATATATATATATATATATATATATATATATATATATATTATATACAGGGTCATGCAGCAAAATCCGGCACTTGACAAAAAGAAAACGAAATAGGCAATAAAAACAAAAGTTGTATATGCAGATACCCGACAGTTTGACAACTAACTAACGTTTTTCTCTCTACTCTTTTCCAGGATGGAATATGAGCTCAGAGTAACGGTAGTAGCTTCTTTTCATGTCAGGAAGAAGTCTGCGGAAGTGATGGTCTGGTTTGGGTTCAAGAGGACCATGGTCATGGACATCTGGAAGGCGTCTGAGAACAATGACGAGTATACTGCCAAATGAAAAGCCCACAACGTTCGTTCCTCCGCCGTTAGCACCGACGATATCCTCGCCGCCGTCCAGGAGACAGTCGACAATAATGGAAGCCAGAGCTACGCCAAGATCGCCGCTGACATGGTCTGTCACAAGTCGACGATCTGGCGAACGATCAAGAAGGACACTGGTTACTCCTCCTACCGCAGGTCTCACCGCATGCTCATCACAAATGCCTCGAAGGAGTCGAGGAAGGTCAAGGCGGCGGCTTTGCTGAACGAGCTCAAGCACGGGCCCGCCAAGATGCTGAAGTTCCTCTCTGATGAAAAGAATTTAATCCAGGAACAGGTTAGAAACAGGCAGAACAACAGGTGGATCTACAACGACATCGAGGAGGTTCCCGTCGTGAAGCATAGAAAGTTTCCCTCCTCCGTCATGGTCCTTGGCGTCATCTCCAGCGAGTGGGACGTCATGCCCCCCTTCTTCTTTCAAAAGGGCCTGAGAGTCACCGCTGACATTTACCAGGAGATGCTGAGGAGCGTGGTGAAGCCCTGGATGGTCGAGATCGCCGCCGTTCACCACTACGTCTTCCAGCAGTACTACGCTCCTGCACACAAGGCCAAGACGACCCAGGCGTGGCTGCTCAACAATGTTCCTCTCACCACCGGTCGCCGGACTTGTGGCCGCCTTTCTCACCCGACTTGTGGCCGCCTTTCTCAGCCGACTGCAACCCCCTTTGACTATTTCTTCTGGGGCGTGATTGAGACCAGGACCAAAAAGCACGCTCACAACACGGTTGACTCTCTGAAGGCTGCCATCGTGGAGGCGTTCGCCCATATGGACAAGGACATGGTCGCCAAAGCGTGTGACTCATTTCGCGCCCGCCTTGAGATAGTCGTCGACGCCAGCGGCGGTTACATTGAAAAATAATGTAGTATGTACCGCTAATTGTTGCTAAATAAACTGTCGGATCTCTGCATATACAACTTTTGTTTTTATTGCCTATTTCGTTTTATTTTTGTCAAGTGTCGGATTTTGTTGCAACACCCTGTATATATATATGAAGTAGAAAGTAAAACGGAGAAATGACAGTGGTTTTTATTAAAGCAATCAGAATCATTAAGATTAAGTTTCTACTGATTCTGAAGGTTAGGATAAGAAAGAACGAAAAGGACCGAGTAAATAAAGAAAGAAAAAAGGTTAGTTTGATACATGGAATGATTGAGACAAAGAAAAGAAAAGAAAAGAAAAGAAAAGAAAGAAAGACAGAAAGATGACCAGAAAATCAAAAGGAGAGTTAAAGCAAACACCAGAAACGAAAGAATCATAGATAAGTGTTTATTTTGCTTAGCAGGGTCGGACTCAAGGCCAATGTCGTGAAGAACATAGGATTGAAGTTCATTAGTTTATTGATCTACGAGTCAATATTGCTAGAATCTGCACGACGTCGTCGGCGTAGGCTTGAGAAGAATTTACTAAACGTTGCCATTGAATCTGCAGCATAGAATGAAGCATTTTGAAATCACAAAGATTCAACGAGAAACTAATAGTATAATTGGAATTTCAAATAAAATTATAGGGAAAACGATTAAATTGACAAAATGAAACAGAAAAATTATTCGGTGACGAAGGTATGGAGAGAAAAACAAAATCCGACTGGCAAAAAAAAAAGAAAAAGTAAAAAAGAAGGGCACACCGAGTAAAACTGAGAGTTGACCTGGGGGAAATAGTCAAGTGAAATAGAAAGAATAAATGTTCAAAATTTCAAGTCTGGCCTTTCGTTTGTGTTCGAAGAGAAACACACACACACCATTGTGTGTCACGTGATCTACGCCTGTTCATTAATACGTGCAGTGGGCTTAGCCTTCATCCACGATGATGTTTGTGAAGCCTGGTCTCAAAGCAACCACTATTTTTACCAGTGTTAATACAGCTATGAAAATTGATGCCTTTCAGTGCATAAATACGGTGGGAGAGAAAATTAGCCTGAAAAATCGAATTCTACGATTTAGCTTTTTCTATATATATTATAGTAAAAAAAGAAGAACTGTAAGATATGTAATCCTGTGTTCTTATTGGTATTTTTATTTTTACAAGACAGTGCTCAATATAAATTTACACATGATAAATATTATAAATTAACTGATTTAAAAATATGGTTTCATCGCTACTCAGGAATTACCATGTTTCAAAAACAGAAATCAAAAACTTCATATTCAATGATATTAAATTAAAAACATTAGTCTTATTTGCTGGCGTTCCCATGTCCAAACCCGTCTAGGTTATGACGATAAACTACATCCGACAGCACGGCCTTTGATCGGGAGGTTTTGAGGGGCGTGGAGCCAGCTCTTAATTGCTGGTCTTCCCAGGTTCATCCTGACCTGGGATGGTAGCATCTGTCTGGATCCCAGCTATGGGAAAATACTTACCCCACAAAAGGCGTCAAAACACTATGAGAGATTAAAAATAGCTTTTGATACCAGCAATATATTTTTGAAAAGAAAATATTACCAGCAATATATTTTTGAAAAAAAAAACAAAAACAAATTACCCGCAACAAAAAACTTGTCAGCTTTAAATAAACCCATTGAGGCTGATATGGCGTAAAGTACAACAATTCAAAGCAAACAAAATTCCTCTTCTCTGGTAATATTAGATGTCTACTAGAAAGTGATCGCGTTTATTTTTTTTATAAAAAAATAGTCCGTTATCCTCCCGACCCAAATTTGTTAATTTTGCACTTCTTGAGCCTTTAAATAATTTTCCTATCCCCTTTTATTAAAGCACCTAAATGTAGTAAGAACAAGCAAAACAATTATGAAAAAGACAAGAAGAACAAGGGGAATCAAAGAAAGATAACTAAAATGCTGTGAACATGGTTGCGTAAAGGACATTTAAAATGCGAAACGAAATCCAGAACAAGTACATCCGAACTAGAGTTAGACAAGCACAAACAAAAAAGGGGGCTTTGTGGATACAGACTGGAAATGTAAATTGATTAAGTAGGAAATTAAATTCGGGGTATAGACGTAGTATTTAGGAATAGAAAATCATTGGTAACTGTGCAAACGATTAAGGTTTAACCATACACAAACATTTAAAGCGCTCCTTTTGATACAATGGAATTTCTTACCAACACATTTATTTGGGATAATGGTATTTTTACAAACCATAAAGTAGAAAATCTGTTTTGCTCTAAATATTTAACTCGGAGATCGAAGGTATTAAGCATTACTAATCTTCACCTATCTTGGAAAGAGAAACATGTAAAAAAAATGGTAGTTAAAATCACCTTATCGATATCAAATACTCATTAAAGATTAGGTATTCAGGAAAAAAGTCAGATCAATAAAGTCCAGACATTACAGCTTAAAATTTTTTAAAAATAAAAAAATTCGAGCAAAATTTAAGAAATGCATTAATATAGGGTGACCCCCAAAAAACGGGAATTTTTGAAGTGCGTATTGCCAGACATGAGCAAGGGGCAACACTGCGAGACAGTGACCTTGAGCAAGTAAACATTTCGCCATTTTAGTAACGAGAATGAAATTCACAGTATCCCAGCTGAGATGTTGCAGCAGTCAATGAGGAATCTCAACAGCAGATTTCAAGAATGCATTCGTACAGGAGGACGCCATCTACAGGACGTAATTTAAAAAAAAATGAAAATTCCATCATTGTTTCTTAAATGGCATGTTTTAAGGTTTCAATTACTATGAATTAAATATTTTTCTTCCATCACTCTTGGTTTTATTGGATTGTTAAAAAGTTCCCGTTTTTTGGGGTCACCCTATATAATGTAGTCATGTTTATAGAGGGTTGCGCCAAATGAAATAAATTTTGAATATGGAGAAATTTCGTCGACAGAAAACTTTATAGCGCATCGCTTATACTGGGACTTTACCAGCTGTCAGGATTTTAATTTGTTGCGAAGAGATACCGGATATACAATTGGTCTTGTGGTTCTAATTAATTATGGGACCGATTTTCGGAAATATTTCTGCAAATATAGGAATTAAGGACATGTTGCTGCCAAAAGTAAGAATCGTAGCTAATTCGAGTAAGAATCATTTTTTTTTTCTAGGAAGTTTCATATTCCCCAATGGTTCTGTCTGTAGACAGAAGAAGTGAACCGGATGAGATGTTTTTTTTTTCTCCAGGTGCAAATAAATAAATAAGTAAAAATGTTAAGTACAGGGTGGTCCGAAAGTCACCCCTACATTTCTTCCAGCAATTGTCCATTAGCTTCCCAGAAGACCAGATCTCACGTCTTGCGACAATGCTCTGTGGAGTATTATCAGGGAGAGAGGTTCACATGAATGGTACCAATAGACAATCAACTTTGCAACAATCAACGAAACACAGCTTCCTAAAATATCACACAGGATATGGCACCGCATAATTTTAGGCCAAGAAATGATGTTCATACAGACTTTTTCCATGTTTGACAGCGTCAATGAAAGTGAATAAACTGAATACAGTACACGTGTTTTGTTATTACTAGTTCTTTTGATCTCATTTCATTTTGGTAAGGGGTGGCAAGACTTCCGGACGAACCTATATATTATTTTCTCTACGAATTGTAGAATTGAAAACAATCTTGTTATGATGGTGATTTTCTAAGAATAGCTTAGATGTGTCACCCAGTGAGGATCAAAGTTGGAATTGATTTAGGATGACAAGCTTTTTGACCCTTACACTATGGCGAAGTGACCCATACCTGTGATGATGTGCGACAAAGAAAACGAACAGAAAAATGGGAAAAGAAAAAAAAAAACACCAACTCTGTATTGAAACAGTTTTCAAGGGTTTGCTCTTTGGTTTTTGCACGCGTTTATGTGTAAAACAGTTGAATATTTGTGACATTTTCCGGGTTGCAGAATAATTTGCTTTCGATAATGACAACGAGAAAAAAAAGAGAGATTGACACGAATATAACTGGGAGTCATGCAAAAATGAAAATTATATGGGAATTTGAAATTCAAACACGTCACCCTGTTCAAGTCGGAAGATAAGGTCCGTCGAACGAAAAGAAGATAAATGTCCAATCAGGGATATCGTCCGCGAAGAAGATGCAAAAATTACAAGATATTGTCTGAAGCAAACAGAAACAGATTTTAAAGAATAAATATTCTGACGTGAATGAAACAAGGCAAAAGATTATGTTTTGAAGAATAAAAACGCCTTCTACGTTGCGTTAATTTGACTTCTCTGGCACCGCAAAGATTGAAGGAAACAGTAAAATAAAAAAAGGATAGGACTCCGCTCGCAAACCGACATATGCATATAAATATGACGGGCCTGGATGAATAGAGTTTTTGAAAATCTAGAGCTAAAATTAACGCGTAAAAGTTTGTGCATAACCTGTAGTGTTTTTTGAGACTACTGATCCCCTACATGTTTGAGGAAGCATGTTGTTCCTGAATGACCAATAGTAACCAGCAGATACGTATAGAAAATGAAGAAGACGATTTTTCAATAGAACTGCAGTAAGCTGACTTGAAAAAAAACATGGCGCACGAAAATGACGAAAGACATAATCCGTGCAGGGTGGAGGGAATAAGGTCATTTGAGGGCTAAAAATGAAAAAAAAAAGTTTCAACAATATTACAAACAAGCTACCACCTTGCGTGACGTGAATTGAAAAAATATATTTTTTATGCAGACTAGCGGAATAATATGCCCAGAAAATTCTTTTCTTTTAGCTTGTGCGTCGTATTCAATTCTTAGTTCCATTATCGGCATCCTGTTCCACCCTAATACAAAATTAATGAAAATATATATTATATATATATATATATATATATATATATATATATATATATATATATATATTTTCAATAATTTTGAGTTAGATCCTGACTGGGTGCCCCCTACTTTCGGACTTGTGCCATATCTAAACTGCACTTGGAAAATGACAATGTATTCAATAATTTCATATACCTTCGTTATTTTATTTATGAATCTTGTTGATTGGATAGCAACATGACTCATCAAATCTTTGAGCGAAATATTCCATTTTTGGCATCCTGTTCCACATTAATAAAAAGTTATTGTATATATATATATATATATATATATATATATATATATATATATATATATATATATATATATATGTATATATTATAATTACATATATTATTTATAATATATATATATTATTTATAATATATATATATTATATATATAATATATATATATATATATTATACATATAATATTATACATATAATATATATATATAATGTATATATATAATGTATATATATACATTATATATATATATATATAGGCTCCTGAAAAATTTATTTCGGTTGTGTTCTCTGGGGAGGAAGTGTGGGTTTGTAAACAGTGACTATTACGGCTAATAATGCAAGACTCTTCGGTAAATCGAATCGAGTTCTCTCTGTCACTGTGTGTTTATCTAAAAATAAATACGCTTAAATTCTCCTTCATCCCTGCCGTGCGTCAACGGCTTAGTAGTAGAATCCCCGACTGACACTAATTCAGTTGGGTTTCGATCCTAGCTAGAGGCAAACGGACGTCTAGTCACACTGATGAGCTGTGATACAGCGAAACAGTCTGTCTGTGGATGACAATATAATGTATATATATATAATAAGACAATAATAATAAGAAAACTGAACTAAGCAACAATATATATATATATATATATATATATATATATATATATATATATATATATGTATGTTAATTTGAATTCCTTCTGAAATGCACTCAACCCCAAATTGATTTCAAGGAATTTTTCTGATTATCTATTAGAAATAAGATGACGTTTAATCATCTTCAGTGATCTGAGGAGCCGAACGGATATATTACTTGCATAAAGTTGGCCGGGATATTAATGAAGTTTAGAAAAAGTTGAACGTAGAAGATCCGTGAGTATGAAGACAAGAACTGTGTTTGCAGAAAAAACGAACGCATTTCAAGCAGTGAACACGTGGATTGGACAGAGAAATTTTTTTCTGAATGTGTCAAATTCAAGGGGCATTATTCTTTCGTCGAATTAGATTTGCCGAGTTTTTAAGCGATACTTACGCGAAAATGAGTTTATTTATGAACAGGGCGATGATAATAGAATTAAAAGATAGATCAAAACACGACTCGCGAAAAAGACCTGCGACGTTAAATTGATTACCACCATACAAAAATGACATGTATAGTAATGTTCATGCGCTGAATATTTAAGCCCTATCTATAATTGTTTAATGTCTCTTCATATGTAGTGGATCATGACTCCAATTTTTTGCATTATTTGTGGATTGCAATGGCTTATTATGAAGGATAGTGGATTAGTTAAACTTCTCTAATGTTTGGGTTTCAGTTACCTTGTCTTGGATTAGTTACCACAAAAGATAAGAGTACCTTTCCGTTTAACCAGAGATTTCCTTGACCACCACCATCACTGACCCAGGTTGTGACACAAGTTCGGATTTTAACGGGTGTTTCCACTCAAGTTGCTGGTCTTAGCTGGTCATAGCTCGTCTAAGCCTGTCATATCACCGATACGTAACAGATGTCACAAAAAGTGGGGGGGACGCAAGGGAGGAGGAGAGAAGGCCCCCGGCACGGAACAGATACTACATCTGCAGCATCAATCGCGAGGGGAGGAGAGCCCCGAGTACCTTTCCGTTTAACCCGCAGCTGCCTGGTGAATATTTTTTTAATTTTTTCTCTACTTGCATTTGTGAGAAAATAAACGTAACAAACTAGTCAGAGGTTTGAACTCGAAGGGTCAGTTGAGCAGCGAGAAAAATAGCAGCATGAAGCAATTCACTCCGCCAGAAATTTCGAAACGGGATGCTGTACTGCTTGGCATTCGCGCCGGAAGCTCCACTTCGAACATTTCAGATTATTTGGGTGTCAATTTGAAGATAGTTCAAAGGATTCAGAATAGCTGGATGAGTCTAATGGTGATTACGAATGTGTTTGAAGTGATCATTAGTAATGGCGACGTTAGATCTCCATTCATCTTCCTATAGGGCCTCAACACGGAGGCCTTACGTCAAGTGCGTGTTATATAGGAATAAAGTGTCACTGCTGACACTTGTGTTTGAATGTAGATCGCCAGGGAGCAAACACATGCGATCTCATTAAACTAGGCAGATCACTTGACCACAGAGAAAGCTTATATATAGAGGAAGTCGCTGACGTTTAGCTGTTTTGCTATTCTAGTCTATACCTTATACAATATGTTCACTATTTTTCCTCTTTCCCCTATACTATTTCTCTTCTTTCCCTATACTATTTCTTGTCTTTCCCTATAATATTTCTCCTCTTTTCCCCTATACTATTTCTCCTCTTTCCGCCTATATTATTTCTCCTCTTTCCCCTATAATATTTCTCCTCTTTCCCCTATACTATTTCTCCTCTTTTCCCCCTATATTATTTCTCCTCTTTCCCCTATATTATTTCTCCTTTTCCCCCCTATACTATTTCTCCTCTTTCCCCCTATACTATTTCTCCTCTTTGTCTCTATACTAATTCGGACCGCTATTCCCTCCTCATTATACGAAATACTATTACTACGAGTATTACTCTAAGACGTCTGATAACGGTATTATCCATCGGTGTGTTATAATTGGTATCTGCTATTACAAAATGTTGGACTATGTTAGCGTAGATGAGATATCAAGCAAGTATACTTTGATATCATAACAGT
The DNA here is from genome assembly GCA_964036315.1 of Acanthosepion esculentum. Lineage (NCBI taxonomy): Eukaryota > Metazoa > Mollusca > Cephalopoda > Sepiida > Sepiidae > Acanthosepion > Acanthosepion esculentum. Next base: position 6,251,459 of record OZ038496.1, read on the forward strand.
GACAACATGTTTAGACGTCATAACAAAGTGCCTTGGGGAAGTAGTGGATGCTGGAAGATTCTATTTTCCAAGTCTTACCTACAACAGGACTCTGCACCATGTCACACAAGCAAGAGAACACCGTCATAACTATCAAATAATTTCGGCGACCACATCACCTCTTACACCTGGACACATATCTCCCTAGACTGCAACTCCCTTGATTATTATGTGTGGGTTGCAGTTGAGCGATAGATCAAAAAAACTCCTTGTAACAACAAAGAGGAACTAAAGGTAAGGATTATGGCAGCCGTCACCAAATTAAACAGGGAGACTGTCCAGATTAGATGCTGGAGAATCCGAAGTCGTGTATAGGCAGTTATTGATGCCAATGGCAATTTTATTGAATAAATTTACTCTTTAGTATTACAAGATATTTTTGGTAATTTTTAGTAATTTTGGTAAATATATCTCTTCATTTCTGTGTAATTTAGAAGGCAATTTATCGATCGCACACTGTACTTATGAAATACAGCGATTTACTAGTAAGGAAGGCAAGCTTAAACGACTATTAATTTTCAGAATCTGTCTATATTTCTGAGATCACATATTATGTACATTATTTACATTATTCGGACTATTGTCCTCATCTTTGTCGCCATGTTTATCACAACGTTTCAGCCGTTTAACGATCCGGCCTTCTTCAGGTGGTTGGAATGTCCAACTGAACCCTTTATTTCGCTCACAGTGAGGGAGAAAGGAGGGAGAGAGAGGAAGAGAGAAAGAAAGAGAGGGGAGAGGGAGAGATAGATGAGTGGGAGAGAGAGAGGGGAAGAGAGAGGGAGAACGGGAGAGAGGAAGAGAGAGGGAGAGAGAGAGGGGGGAAGAGAGGGGAGAAATCTAGGGAGAGTGAGAGAGAGGGAGAGAGAGAGGGACAGAGTGGGAGACGGAGAGAGAGTGGAGAGAGAGAGAGAGAGTGAGATTGAGAGTGGGGAGAGTGATATTTCCGAAATATATTTATGCAAAAGGGAACGTATCGATTTCGGCCGGAATTCAAATATAAATACAGCTCGCCGATTTGTCGTTCAGAACCAATCACAGTTAAAATACCCGCTATATATATATATATATATATATATATATATATACACATATATATATATATATATACACATATATATATATATATATATATATATATATATATATATATATATATATATATATATATATATATATATATATATATATATATATATATATATATATATATATATATATATATATCCGAGTGGCTAGAACGTTCGTTGTCTGACCATGAGACACGGGTTCGAATCTCACCACTGTTGATATATCAGGAAGTATTCTACTGATGTTATCGATCTTTTTCGATCCCAGCGTGCGCCACCTTTGAAAAGTGCCTTAAAACAGTTGACCAGTGACTTGTGACTGAAATTAGGTAGACGGAACACTTGGGGGAACGTCGAAAGCTGTGCTAGCACAAAATCACAAGTCATGGTGACCGAGGGTTTGAGTGTGTTGGCCTTGTTCAGATTGTTGATCACGCTAGTTAACACGATCTCTCCCAGACACTGTAACAAAGGTCTGCTCAGTATAGTGAGCACGTTGGGTCAGTTGGTGTTGAAGAAACACGAAATGTGCATGAGCGAGCGTCTTTAATAGGGATTGGCTATCCACCCTAATAGACGGGTACTCTCGAATACGAGTGGCCAGCTATTAGCTATCTATCTATCTATCTAGATAAATAGATAGATAGATAGATATGATAACGTATCTTTGTGTGATTGCTTTTTTATAATTTTCACTGACATTCGAGTTTTAAAACTAAATTAAGATGTCCAACTCCAATTCGGTTTCATTGGTTGCTCTGATTCGTTCATAGTGGGCAATGCACCTCATTTATTATTGGCCATGTTCAGAGGTGAGAAGATCTTCGAAATAACTGCCATTTGATTGTTGACTCATTTATCTCGAATGAAAAGCTAAGAAAGCTTGAAAAGTTGAAATATGGTGTTAGGTGAGTGTGGAGAATGTTCTTGAATTGTTCTGGTCAAAAGTGATTTACCATTGTTGCAATCTTTGTGACACATCGTCTTTGACTCTTCACAGCTGGCACATTTCTTTTTTCTCGCCTTTGTACAAGACTGCGCTAAATTTCCTCAGTCTCAGCTCGTCTCCAAAATGCCATTAACGGATGAAAGTAATGTTCAAAGCAATTTCAGCGAAATTATAAAATGCCACTGCCAATCTCGAATCAAACTTCATAAAAAGATGCACAAAGTATCACATAAATTACCTTTGAAGTATGTGACCATTTCAAGATAATGCTAGAGTATACGTACTTCTCACTCTCGTGACTTGTGAGATATCCTTAAAGCCAACAACCAGAACCACGCCTCAAAGGCTGACCTCGACGGATCCATATGGTCAACGCGCGTAAAAGAAGCCGAATGATGGGTCGACTTAAAAAAAAAAACATCCACTTCAGAGGGAAGAGAAGTGTCTCTGACGTTCACACGAGAATAAAGGCTCCATGTTCGTAGACTGTCCCAATGCTGCACACACAAATGCACGAGTCGACTGAGACTGTCGAACTCCGGAGTGATATAATCATTAATGCAACATATAGGAGATTCAGTCTTATGTTTTTAGTCGTAAAGTACAACGATAATATTACACCAACAATTTCTGGTATTTGAGGTAAAGTTATTCCAGCTGACTTAATCATGATATTTTGAAAAGCATCCACTAGAAAAATAATATATAAAAAAAACTCTTCAAGAGTTACAATAACTGCAACTGTGCCAATTCAGTCTATTCCTCGTGGGTTCTTTCAACGGTATTTAAATTCAGTGTTTACATGTATGTCACGTTTTGTATATTCCCTGAAAATAGCATTGAGCCGAGTCATAAATTACATTTCTACTTACAGATCCATTAATAATTCTATTGTTATGGAAAATCTGTTATTTAATTATGAAAAATAAATCTACTGATATTTTAACGCGGTGTACCGAATTCTTTTCAGCTTCAACTACTTCCAATGATCACGATTTCAATGAGTAAATTGGTATAAAGTAATTAATAATAACAAAACAAAAGTCATTGAAACAAAGCAAGTTCAGTCGACCAATGATGACAATTCCAGAACAACGGAACTTTAAACAATTTTTTCTATCCTCTGCCAGAGTAAATTTGTTTCTAAATTTGTTTTCTGGGTTTTTTTGTTTTTTTTTGGAAGATGGATCCTCACCAATGTCTAAATGAGATAGAAGAGGGTAAAACGCTTATTCAAGTAAATATACTGATACCTTTTCGAATGCATTTCCTCCTTAATCATCGGGTATTTCCTGGTACCCGTATAAAGATGAGTCTAACAGCATAATTCACTTTTGGAATAATATATTTTACATTATTAATACGGTTGTGTATTTTGTTCCGCTTAACATAATATTTTTAGTTATGTCTTAAGTGTTCTTTGGTTTCTTTAACCAAATAACTGTATTCCAATAATCAATTGATGGATCCAGAAATTGTAGTGAATGTCAAAGGAACGTTTTTCATGAGGTTATATGAGATTATTATGAAATTGCCTCTTCCGAAGGTCTCAGACCAAAAGAGTTGTGAGTTCAAGACCAGGCCACAGCAGTAGTGAAACAAAACTTTGAGAGTTGATTTAAATGGGAAGAACTGAAACATCCGGAAGAGGCATGGTACGTGGAACTAGAACAATCTACCCCGGTGGACGAAATAAAGGGTTCGATTCAAAATTACAAACACCTGAAGAAGGCCGGACCATACAATGATCGAAACGTTGTGAATATGGCAATGAAAATGAGGATAATAGTTCGAATAATGTAAGTAATGTAAGTATTCATAATACCTCATCTCAGAGATATAGAGGCCGAAACGCTGTGAATATGGCAATGAAGATGAGGATAACAGTCCGAATAATGTAAATAATGCAAGTACTCATAATACCTCATCTCAGAGATATAGAGGCCGAGACGTTGTGAATATGGCAATGAAGATGAGGATAACAGTCCGAATAATGTAAATAATGCAAGTAATCATAATACCTCATCTCAGAGATATAGAGGCCGAGACGTTGTGAATATAGTAATGAAGATGAGGATAAAAGTCCGAATAATGTAAATAATGCAAGTAAACATAATACCTCATCTCAGAGATATAGAGGCCGAGACGTTGTGAATATGGTAATGAAGATGAGGATAACAGTCTGAATAATGTAAATAATGCAATTCTTCAACTTTCGTCCCACATATTGGCATACAACTGGGAGATGTGGTTGGAACTGGTTAGATGCTCAGTTGCGACCTTATCCGGTTAAGGGAGTGATAGCGGAAAGAAATTTTGGTCTCTACAATTATCAGCAAGCTCTTCTACTATAGTTCGATCTACATAATGAGTTCAACGTTTTGGCCTTGTACCAGACTAAGCTCTGAGTAGCTCGTCGTCTTTCTCCCCCCCCCCTCTTTCAAATTTCGAATCAAAACTTGCTCTTTCTTGCTTCGTGAAGTTTGCAACAAGGCGAGTCTTTTTTTTTTTTAAATCTCCTCTTTATCGATCCTATTGTATGTCTAATTCTATCGTTTTATTCTTGATATCAAATTCTTCCGCAAAATCTCTCTTCTTTCTGTAAAGCTTTATCTGAGAATGGAATCTACTCTCTTTTTTTTTAATTGTTGCTGTTGACATGCAGACATCGTTTGCCATCTTCCTCCGTCGTCTTCTATTTTATTTCTACGGAACTCTTTTAAAAAAATGATCGCCTTTTAGTAGTTTGCAAAAAAAAAAAAGAAAAAAAAGAAGTGAAAATATTTGTATTTCTGGGCAAACAACGTTTTTGCCAGACGTTAAAATGGGAACACAATTGTTCAACATCAGGATAATATTGCAGAGAAAGAACAATGCATGGTTTTTATGAAAACGAATACGTCAACAGGAGAAATGGCGATGGAAAAAAAGAAGGAAAAACGGAAAACAATGGAACAGTGGGAACATTGTTATAGAAAAAGTATACCCGTGAACACACACATATATATTTAAAGACATTTTTGATATGTTTAACGTCCTTCTTTTTTAAAGACACAAGTATTTAAGTAAATGCTCTGTTTATAATAAACAGTATTAAATAACATTTACCGGCCTGAATGTCAGAGAAATTTTCAAAGAAAATTTTCGTTCTCCGACAGGAACCGAAACTGTATCCTATACGGAACCGTCATTTCGTGTAACGTGCCTTAACCGTTCGGCCACAGAGAAGGGACTGGTTAGCAAGGTCGATTTTACTATCTTTAAGCTTAAATCTTCCATGAACCTCTTCTATTCATATCTGCTCTTAGCGTATCAAATGTAAACAAATGACGTCATACATTTTGAATTGGACAGAGTCCGACAGTTTATTTAAAGACATTTTTGATATGTTTAAACTTATCAAAAATCTCTTTAAATAAATTGTCGGACTCTGTCCAATTCAAAATACGTATACATATATATATATATATATATATATATATATATATATATATATATATATATATATATATATATATATAAACATATATTGTTTGATCATGAGCCGTTCTAAACTCCGTATATTTGCTTTAATTTCGGGTGAAATTAAATAACAAAAATTGTCCAACATCTGGATATTTTTTATTAAGCTGGTCCTCGATCTAAGCTTTCGGCTAACATGAGCCATCTTCAGAGTGGTTATGCGGACACGTCAACAAAGATATTCACCATCAAAGATGATATTCTGTTATGTTGGCATAGACTGGCATGTGACAATAACGGTCGCCGAATAGCTGACGCGGGTCGTAAGTTCGAGATGTGGAAATATTACCAACAGTACCATAAGTCTAGATGCAATGTAATGTGTTGTGACTAGTTTGAAATGTAATTAAAGAAAATATACTACGTTTAAAACGGCTCATGATCAAACATAATAGACATTCGTTGTATATTATATTTAACAATATATGTTTGAATAACGATCTGCTACCACAATACACTAAATATATATATATATATATATATATATATATATATATATATATATATATATAGAGAGAGAGAGAGAGAGAGAGAGAGTTAAATATAACAGACAACAAATGTCTGTTATGCTTGATCATGAGCCGTTCTCTTTCGGCTATACATTTAGCCATTTTCAAGGATTATATTTTAACTGTTAAAATTAGAAATAGTTTGTTGTATGTATATTTTATTCCGAACATACTTATTGACAACACTAAAACAATAGCATCGTCTACATGCAAAAATAATGGCTTAAAATAATGGAAGCCTTATTAATAAAAACAAACTAGCCAACACTTAATAATATAAACTTTGAACATGGACATAATATCTTGACCGTGTTTTGAAACATAAAAGAAAATGAAAACATTTTATAAAACAAACTATTTCTTATTTTAACAGTTAAAATATAATCCTTGAATATTGCTAAGTTTATGGCTAAAAGCTATACTGTTTTTATACAATTTATCATCCGAAAAGAAAAAAAAAATTAGATCGCATGAGAAATTGTATAAAAAACTAAATAAAAGCATCTTGTCTGTCGTTTTCAATGAAATGTGCATGAAAGAAGGATTGCTGCCTAAAAACACAAATATATATATAGTTGGAACAGCTGGTATGACGTTTGCGTATTAACTCAACTGCCAGCGTTTCAATTCTCGGTTGTGCATGCGCACTGCTGATGAGTCCCAGATATAAGACGAAACGGCCGTCCAGTGCTTTCTGTTGAGGTTTCTTTCAGACGCAATCAATTACCTAATTATAATTATCAAATCCTCCTAACAATTTCTATCATATATATAATATGGAGAAAACAACTAAAAAGTTGCAAATTAAAAGAAATTGAATGTTTTTTTTGTGAAAGTACTTGCTTATATTTTTTCATATATATATATTTGATATTTCATTTCGTCAGAAATAAATTACATAACTGTATTCAGAAGTTTGTATACAGTTATTTAATTTATTTCTGACGAAAGATCGGGGCAGATCTGAAATATCAAATATATATATAAAAAAAATATAAATAAATACTTTCACAAGAACAAACTATTTCTAATATATATATATATATATATATATATATATATATATATATATATATATATATATATATATATATATATATATAATAGAATGTGGTATAACTAAACATTAATGACTTAACAATCTTTTTAAAACCAGTAGTTGTCTTATAGGCTTGCTAAGGAATAAGAACAAATCCGGTAATATGACTGGAATGGCTGGATTAAAATTTAATCGTGTCTCTGCAACCAAAGATAAACAATGGCAGAAATTGGATAACTCAGCTGACTTCCGTGTGGAAACGCAATCGTAAACAACCGTGCTTCCCAGCGTATATTACCATTCGCTCAGCTCCATTAAAAAAAAATCTGCCTGCTCACGATATGGATATCCTGTCATTACTAAGCGTAACACTTCTCAGTTAACTGACTACTACACACGTTAAACGCTGAAGACTGACTATCCCCAAAATGTACACGAATGACAAATATAACCTAGTCCATATGGCAGCACAGCGCATCCACCGTAAAATTTCTTTTATCTTAACAACTCAGAAACGAAGGATTTGCGGACATATGTTTTTATAAACCTTTCCCCTTGTTTTCGTGTGAGGAACGCGGCCCCAGAGTTTGTAAAAGCATTTTTGATACACC
>OZ038496.1:6266697-6271697 GCA_964036315.1 Acanthosepion esculentum
AATCAAAGAACGAATCTTACAGGAGGGATGGTTGTATCAACTATGCATAAATTATACTATTACAAAAATTATAAATTATATGTCAACTGGTCTAGGAGAAGATTAAGTCTAATTCAAAACGCGAAGAGGGTCGTTTGTGCACGAGGACTCTGTGTTCGGCCCTTCAAAAAGTGTGCTTGCTTCTGCACAAAGCCTTCACCACTATACTCATATCACATGTGCTTGTATCTGGGGTCTCGCTTCATAGGAACTGAGCTGCTTGACATTAAATACGACGAAAGAGTCCACTATATATATATATATATATATATATATATATATATATATATATATATATATATATGTAAATGGGTGTTTCATTAAGACGGATTATATATAAGGGGGCGTATATATATATATATATATATATATATATATATATATATATTTTTATATATATATATATATATATATATATATATATATATATATATATATCATAAAACATTTTTATGTTTATACATTCTTTTTATAGATATAAGTATTTAAGTAAATGTTCTGTTTTATAATAAACAGTATTAAAAACATTTACCGGCCTGAATGTCCGAAAAATTTTCATAGAAAAATATTCGTCCTTCAACAGGAAGTTTACGAACAGTAAAATCGACTTTGCTAATCGTACGATTCTCCGTGGCTCGATCGGTTAAGGCACGTTAGGCTAAATGATGGTTCCGTATAGGATAAAGTTTCGATTTGTCCATTTCATTATATATATATATATATATATATATATATATATATATATATATATATATATATATATATATATATATTTAGGCAGCAATCCCTCTTTTATGAATATACATGTTTCGTTAAAGACGACTAGCAGGGTACTGCGATTAAGCTTTTTATTTAATTTTTCTTGTGTTCGTACAAGTGTTTTCTTTTCTGGGCAAAAAGTGTGTAAAAACTGTTCAAAAGTATCCTACATATCCGAGCGCTTTCGGCTATTCTTTTAATCATTATCAAGGATGATTTTATTCTTTACTTTTAACCGAAGTGTTATGTATGTATCTAGATTAATAGGAATGTTTTATTTTCCAAACACGGTCAGCATATTTTGGCCGTGTTCATTGTTAATGTTTTTGAGTGTCGGCTTTTTCTTATATATTTGTATTTTATACTAGTATATTTCGGATGGTGTCTGGCAGGTTTTTGTGTCTGTTTAAATGAGTCCTAATGGAGCTATGGTAGGTGCAACGTATGTTTTCTGGATAAGCATGTAGTAGTGTGGCCAATTTAATTATTTATGGGTTCAGTTTAATCAGGAACAAAGTTCTTTAAAGGGCATATATATATATATATATATATATATATATATATATATATATAGTTAATATGTGCAATTATTTTCACTTAGCTTATTGATGTTACCTCCAGCATCCCGAATCCGTAATTTCGTAGACGGACTTGTCCATCCACTTTTCAGCGGGTATCAGCAACTTACTGCTTATATTTTTCGATATTTTCTTTTTTAATGACTAATCATTGGTGTAAGCTTTTTTACCGTGTTGTCTGTGTTCCTGTGTGCGTTTGAGCTCGTGCGGCCTTGCTCCCGTCTGTGCTGATATGCGTACGCCCGTCTGCGCGGATGTGCGTAAGTGTAGTGTGTCGTGATCATTTGTCATTTTCTTTATTTTTATTTTTATTTATTTATTTTTTTAACATACGCTCTTTAGCTTTTTCTTTTTTCCTCTTTTCTTTTCGACAGTTGCTGTTTTTTACAATCTCTAGATATGGCACTATTTTTTTTTTTTTTTGATAGGGAATTTTATATCGTTTTTAAATAAATAATTGATATTAATGGTTAAATGATGACTTTACAAATATGGCAAGTAGAACTAGAACAGTCTACCTCAGTGAGCGAAATAAAGGTTTCAGTTCGACATTCCAACCACCTGAAGAAGGCTGGAGCGTACAACGGCCGAAACGTTGTAAAAAATATGGCGACAAAGATGAGGACAATATTCTGAATAATGTAAATAGTGATAAGGATCTAGTTACGTGATTTTCTGGTGTGTTAGTTTTTATTACAGTTTAATCGCAATATGAATTTTTATTTATAAATAAATCCAAAAACCGAAATCCGTAATATTCTATTATTTGTTTTTATTTATTTTCATGTTAATATGGCATCCTTAATATGGAAGGTCGTTTCACCACGTTCGATGCATAAACTTGACATAAATACTTCTCTGGGAGCGCAAGTCATATAGCAGTCAATGCTACTCTTGGAGATAATGTACAGAATGGGACGCTGAACGAAGTGTCCAGATGAGCAACAAGGCAGGGGTTTTGATTTGATGGATTTAATGCTGTTTCTGTAAACCTTTTCCTTATTTAGATCGATAAGAAAGCTATTCAAGTTGGCAGCCACAAGGTCACTCGGGCCCTTACCTTATCAGCTATTTGCCCCATCTATTTATTCCTACGGCTAATATCTCGAAATTGGTTTCGTTTTTAAATAAGGGCTTCTTTTTTGTCTTCCAAGAAGGATTTAGAATAGCAATGTTTAAAAAAATCATCAGACATTTTAAACAATTTTCCCCTTTGTCTATATTTCGTTAAAATGAAGAGAGATATAACATTTTGATAGATTATATTAATAATATGTAACTCATGTATTAAGTTAATTTTAAGTACCTTATGTTAATTTTACATTTGCTTATGCTTAATAAAAATATACAAATTAAAAAAAGTAAACCTTGGTTGATTTAAGACTTTTCGTTGCTTCGTTAAAATAATTTCCAATGAAAACAGCCATAGCAAAGAGTTAATGTATTCTTTTATTACAAATATTAACGCAAACTAAAGAATTTGACAATAATAGGGTTGATAGAACGAATCATTATCGGGAGCTGGATTCAAGTTTCCGTTGTAAATTTAAAAAAAATTCTACGTGTGAAAGAAGTGATATTTAATTTGGCTACTTTTATTGATTTGTGGAGTTAATCTGTGGCTTACTGATTCTGACCTAAGGATTTTTGGTATTGGTCGTTTTCAGATAGTGACTGACCTCGAAAACAAGGCAGAAAAAAGTTTGATTACTAAAAAGAGCTGATATATAAGTGCGTGAATGTATGTGTGTCTGAGAGTTTTAAAAACCTGCTCATTATGTATAAATTGGCCTATTAATATTAAAAGTTATTAATGAAAAAAAAATAAACCAAAAGGAATATAAGTAAAATTAGATATTTTCGGTAATGGGTAAGCTTTAGAACTGCGACGAAAACATTCAGAAGTTTATTTGGATACAGTTCCTGCTCTTCGGATGGTCAAAATATGGTTTGGTAAATTTGTTCAGGGTGATTTTAACCTACACCCTTGTGCAAATTAATTGAATCAAAACGAATGATTCCGTTATTACTTATTTTTATCGCATTTTTACAAAGAAACATGACCAAGTGCACATGTTAGTACTTCGTATGTCCACTCCACGAAATCGTTCCTTGCTGACCACAGAATCTCGATTGGATTTAAATCAGGAGAGTTTCCAAGTCAGTCTACAGTACTTTGATTTTCTCACTAGTAAGATTTGCCAGTGTGTTCGTAAAGCGTTACAATTTTCTTACGCTTCCTTGGAGTAACGTCCCTCACAGACAATGACCGTAGGACAACTAATCGACAGTCTAGACAATAGTGTTTGGGCGTGATGCCATCACGGATGACGCAATATTTTTCAAGGCCAAACAAATTTTATCATACACTACGAAAATAGATTCATATTACTGCATACCACTGCAAATTACCTAATCTGAGGAAAATATAGGAAGGAAACGAAAGTGGTTGTTTCAGTTAATTTGTACAAGGGTGTAAACGATCAACCACACCCTGGGCGATCATCCGACGTCGATGAGGATGATCTACGTTCCATCGTGAGAAATACACCGAGGATTTCGAAATAAGAAATTGCTGACTACCTTTCCCTATATGAATAAACTTAGGTTCAAGAAAGACGGCAGAGTTTAGCCAACCGAAGATGTGCTATTTTTCCACCACGACAATGCAAGACCGCGTGTTGCAAAAAGATCTTGCAGAAGCTGAAAGAGTTGAAATAGTAAACAGTCCAGCATCCATAGTATTCTCCTCATAAGGCTCCTGATTTTTTTCATTTGTTCCGGTCTCTACAGAACAATTTAAATGACGAAAACTTTGTTTCTGTGTAGACAACTAAAACCTACCTCACAACGTTCTTCCATCAAAAAGAAGAGGTTTCTATGAAAATGGCATCAACGTGCTTGTAGAACGATGGTAGACAGTTAAAAACAAAACAAATGGTGACTATGTACTTGAGAAATAAATGATTGATTATGAATACGTAAAGTTTTTTTTTTTCTCATTTTCTAATCTGGCATGACCCTTCGCAATTTGAGATTATTTAAGATTTGATAAAAATTAAAGAAATAATAAAAATTAAGAAATAATAAGATAAAAAATAATAAAAATTGAGCAAGATTTTTTTGGCGAGTTGTTTTATATTTTCTATTCGCTATTGTATTTATTCAAGTACATCGTATTATGAAATAAGAAACACTGATATTTCGAACATAGAATTAAATTTACGTAAGGCATTTTTCCTTTTTTATTTTGTTCAACTGACCTTAAATGTCATCATTTAACGGCATCATCAAATTTCGAGTAAATAGTTGAAAATATCCCAAGGCAAATATATATTAATATATTTATGAAGATATGATTATTATTATATCGTGTTTTCCGCGAGGCGAGAAACGTGGTTAACGAAATCGCAGTATAACTTGTCATCAGAGAGAAAATAAGTAAACCTCAATTCAAATTCAATCTTCTTTGAAGTGAAAACTGAGACGACGCTGACGAAAAAAGTCAATCTAAGTGTGGCATTTGAAAATTGAAAAAGTATACTCACATTAACATACATAAATACATATTTCCGTGTACCTAGGCAGCAAATGTTCTTTAAGAAACATATTGTTAAAAATGGC
>OZ038496.1:6281697-6286697 GCA_964036315.1 Acanthosepion esculentum
TATTTACAAAAAGGCGAACATTTCAGCAGCAAAAGAACTAATTTTTCCAAAATTAGGATCTCTATAATTGGTCTTTTAATATCGTTTCTTCTTAATTAAGAAGCATTGTTCACTGTCTATCCTCTGTGAAAAAAATATCGCTTAGTAAGTAAAGCCTGTGCCACTATAAAGATTCCTTTATTATAATAATAATAATTATTATTATTATTAATACTAATAATAATAAAAGGAAATTAACAGAAATTGGTAATAATAATAATAATAATAATAATAATAATAATAATAATAGTTGAATGATATTGGCACCCACTGAATATAAAACCCGGCATGACAGAGTGGGTCAATATCCGTACTGGAAAATTTGCAACCTCTACGGGAAGGAAACTGAAAGAAACTGGTACGAACACCACCGAGACCCGGTTACGGAGTTAGGACCTGTAACAAGTTTATGGGACTACACAATACACGCAGAGAGAACACCAAAGTTAATCGACCAGACATTGTTATTAGAGACCACAAACAAAAAAAAGTGCCTTCTTATTAAAATGGCAGTCCCTGCAGAATGCAATGTATCTTTGACGATCTTCAAAAATATGAAAAATCGAAATCTCAAAAATGTGGCACAAGATATCATCCAAAAATCCAGTTGTAGTTGGAGCCCTCTGATTGCTTGAAAAATATTCCAGCAGACTCAATGAAGGGGTTCCTGGAAGTCCATGCAATAAGGAAATACAAACAATTCTTGTCACGGATACAGCCTACACCTTACGAAGGGCTTTCTCAATGTAAAAAATGTGTGCTTTTTTGTTGTTTTTTTTTAGTTACTCTGTGGGAAATGTCATGACTTCATTTCTGACCTTAGGTCTCTGGTCGGGACTCGGAATAAAATGACTTCACACCAGAAATCAAAGATAATAATAATAATAATAATAATAAATTATATAATGAATATAAAACCCGGCATGACAGAGTGGGCCAATATCTGCACTGGAAAATTTGCAACTCCTATGGGAAGGAAAGTGAAAGAAACTGGTACGAACACCACCCTGACCCGGTTACGGAGATAGGACCTGTTACAATTCTATGAGACTACACAATACACACTGACAGAAGAATCAAAGCCAACCGCCCAGACATTGTTATTAAAGACCACAAACAAAATAAGTGTCTCCTTATTGATATGGCAGTCCCTGCAGACTGCAATGTATCTTTGAAGATATTCGAAAAACTGTCAAAATACAAGGACCTTGAAATAGAAATCTCAAAAAGGTGGCACATGGGAATATCAACAATCCCTGTTGTAGTTGGAGCCCTTGGACTGGTTGGAAAAGATTCCAGTAGGCTGATTGAAGGGATCCCTGGAAATCCATGCCTCAAAGAGATACAAAAAATTGTTCTGACAAGTACAGCCCACACTTTACGAAGGGTTTATCTATGTATTTTTTTTTTGCAGTGGAAAGTGTCATGATGCTATTTCTAACCTTAGGTCCCTGGACGGGAACCGGAAAGAAATGTGTAAACGCCAGATATCAAAGGAAATAATAATAATAATAATAATAATAATAATAATAATAATAATAATAATAAAGACAAGAGCGCTATTTAAGAAAAGAAAGATGTGTTGAAAAAGTTAACAACATTTCGATGGAATGTCTGTCTTGAAGTTATATTTAAAACATTCTTTCAAGTCTAAAAATATATAAATTTACAAGAAATTATAAGTTTTTGTCAAAACGTTGCTTGTCTTTCAATGAAAAAAAACAACATCTGTACTTGCAATGAACGCGTCAAAACGATTGAAACGCCGCCACCGTGAAGGCATGAAACTAAAACGGGCTTAATATGATGGTGATCTTGTCCATGTTATAATTTTCTTTTAGTTGATTCATTACTGAAAGGAATCAATCAAACAGTGAGACATGATTTTTATTAGAAATTTTATGATAAAAAGAAAAAAAAATTATATGATTACACTTTACTCTCGTAAAAAATATCCTCCTTTAGCCTTGATCACGGTAGCACAAATCAACACTTAGAGGCGACAGGCTCTTTCATGCTAGACGCAATCGTCAGGCCACGATTGCCTGACGATTGCGTCTAGCATGAAACAGCCTGTCGCCTCTAAGTGTTGACTTCAATGTTCACTTTTATATTTACACACGCTCTGTCTTTGATATTGAGCACTTTATCCCATAAATATAACACACCTTAAGACTATATTTCTTCATATATATATGTACATATATATATATGATATATCTATATCTATATATCTATATATATATATATATATATATATATATATATATATATATATAGATAGATAGATAGATAGATAGATAGATAGATATATAGATAGATAGATATAGATATAGATATGTTCAAACATATATTTTTAAATATAAGAGACAACGTTCGTATAGTGGCATTAGTTTCAGGGAAAAATGAAGACAAAAACTGTCCAACATTTGGATAATTTTTTTATTACGCTGTTCTTCGATCTACGCTTTCGGCAAAGATGAGCCATCGTCAGAGTGGTTATAAGGACATTACAACAATATACAAATATAGGACAGTTTTTGTCTTTATTTTCTACCGAAACTAAAGCCACTATACGAAGTTTAGAATGGCTCATGATCAAACATAATATACATTTCTTGTTTGTTACATTTAGCAATATATGCCCCAATACACAATATATATATATATATATATATATATATATATATATATATATATATATATATATATATATATATATATATATATATATATATACAAGTATAGGATTGGTGTATACGGAATAAATTCCAATAACCAACAATTGTTATTCTTAAAAGAGTGCTCCGTACAGAGTAGAGCAGATATAATTATTTATTTAAATATTATAACATAAATATGTTATAAAATCACTACAAAAATAGCCATTATATATATATATATATATATATATATATATATATATATATATATATATATATATATATATATATATATATATATATATATATATATATATATATATATATATATATATATATATATATATATATATATATATATATTTTAGAATTGGACATAGCCCGACAATTTATTTAAAGACATTTATATATTATGTTTAACGTTCTTTTTATTTCGGTTGGCCGAAAGGTTAAGGCACATCACGCGAAATGATGGTTCCGTATAGGATACAGGTTCGATTCCTGTCGGAGAGCGAAAATTTTCTATGAAAATTTCTCGGACATTCAGGCCGGTAAATGTTATTTAATACTGTTTATTATAAAACAGAGCATTTACTTAAATACTTGTATCTATAAAAAGAACGTTAAACATAATATATAAATGTCTTTAAATATATATATATATATAATATGGAGAAAACAACTGAAAAGTTAAAAGAAAAAAAATTGAATGTTTTTTTGTGAAAGTATTTATTTATATTTTTATACATATATATTTATTTGATATTTCAGATCGCCCCGATCTTTCGTCAGAAATTAATTAAATAACTGTATTCAGAAGTTTGTTTTCAAGTAGCATCCGTCGCGAGACGCGGACGTCACGTGATGTGGAATGCAACTGTGTTTGAATATTTCTAACTTAAATCTAACGATAATATTTTAGATGTTGTTTAAAAAGTTTTTTTTTAACTATATCTAACGAAATTTTTTAACTATTGAAATGTTTATACAGATTTAAAATTCCCAAGTCTTTGTTTAACCCTAGTTTATATGTGTCTAATTTTAAAATCCAGTATTTCTCTTTTTTTCTGTGTATGTGGAACTAAAATCGGACTCTATCAATAAACATTTACAGTTGTCTAATGAGTGTCTTTGATTGATTAAAGTGTTCAGCTATGAGGGAATAAGGATTGTTTTGACGTATACGTGGCTTCTCATTATGCTATATATATATATATATATATATATATATATATATATATATAATTTGAAATGTTCAAATATACCTTAAGCATAACATTGAAATACTTAGTAAGTGCATCGAATAAATATAGTAAGACCACTAGAAAGCACTATTATTATTAGTACTACTACACTATTGCTTCTATTAATAAAGTAACTGCTTCTGCTCTGTCAATACGATTAATTGTGCTGTCAAGTGCTTACCTCTTTACTTTTAAACATCATCAATAAATAGAACATTGCTTCCGAGAGCGAAAAAGTTGAAAAGTAGATCCTTCGCGAAATGTTACATATGTTGATCGATTTGTAATTCGGCTAGATGCTGACATATGAAAGAAAAAAGAAAAAAACTTTCTCATATATATTTTTTTATGTTTGCTATATTTGTAGTGAAAAATTGCTGAATATTCGGGATAGATATAGACAGTGTTTGCATGAGAAACATTACTTAATACTGACTCATTTTCAAGCCTCGGTGCGATCTTCAGATCAAGTGTCACTGCTAATTTAGCGAGTTTTCTATATTCTTTGGGAGAAGTCGGTGCTAATTGGTTATCTTGATTACGGTTAATACTCAAGGTCAATTTATACTGGGTTTTTACCAGAGTCCCGCCTCTCCCACTCGGTTAGATTGTGACACAAGTTCTATTATGTAGCGAGGGGAACCCAAGCGCGAACCGTCAGGTCACTGAACAAAATTTACCTAGCCCCCGGTTACGCGGGATCAGGCAAAAAGCTTGTCTTAGCAGGGCATTGCTAGTCAAGGCCAGAATAAGGAAACGCGTTCCAACAAAAAACCACAATCTTAAGTACACTCCTTCAGACATTCTGACCAATACATACGGGTCTTCCATCGCAGGGCACCTAATAAATAGCCATAATTTTGCTGCTAGTTTCAGTACAGACTCATATACTATTCTTAGCAAGTCTCACTCGAATTACCACTTGAAAATGTTGGAGGCCATTTATATTTTATCGTTGAAGCCCTCTCTGGACTTTGTACTGGCCCTCCAACTAATTTCCATCTAAGCAATATTTTTTTTCAATACATATTGTCCGTCTTTTTAGTTATAATTT
>OZ038496.1:6291697-6336697 GCA_964036315.1 Acanthosepion esculentum
TAGATAGTTAAATATATATGAAGATATCTGATGAAGTAGAGACGCTAAAAAGACATGCCACAAAAATCAAAAGCTTTTGATAATGGCTTATGGAGGCCGGAAGTAGTACCATTATAAAATTCATTTTAAATGCCCCAAAATATAGGCAAAATGATTGAAAACAAATCCTTAACTATGAATTTTCCTTGTTCTTGAACTAAATCACTGTACACGCGCGAGCGCACCCACTCAGACACATTCAAATACACACACTCATTCACATGCACAAACGCGCACAAACACACACATACAGGCACACACACACATATATAATTGCAAATACAGATTAGCCAAGTTAAGACTGAAACGGAAAAGAAATAGTTGACTTTCAAAATCTAATTCCATTAGAATAGATAGATACATAGATAGATATCAACAGACTGATATAGATAGATATTAACTAATTGCAATATATATATATATATATATATATATATATATCCGATGCGATGAGAACGAAAGTAATATATAACTTGTAACGTTCGCAGCGTTAATTGAAAAAAGAGCTCGATACATGTAGTAGAGCGATAATTATTTATTTATTATAATTTTATCATATAGACAAAAGCATTTTACTCACAACAAAGATGCAACTTGGTTTCAGTGCATTTTAACTGCACATCTACGGGTGAGGGTTGGAAATGTTCATAACCATTTTCAACCGTTACCCGTATATATATATATATATATATATATATATATATATATATATATATATATATATATATATATATGTAGATAGATAGATAGATAGATAGATAGATAGTTATTAACAGACTGAAGTAGATAGATATATATGAACCGGCTGAAATAGATAGATAGATAGATAGATAGATAGATAGATAGATAGATAGATATTAACAGACTGAAGTAGATAGATAGATAGATAGATATGAAAGGACATGAAGATAGATATTAAGAGTGAAGTAGGTAGACAGATAGTTAGATAGATATAAACTATATATATATATATGTATATATATATATATATATATATATATATAAAAAGAAATATAGTCTTAAAGTGTGGTATATTTATGGGATAAAGTGGTCAATATCAGAGATAGAGCGTGTGTAAATATAAAAGTGAACATAGAAGTCAACACTTAGAGGCGACAGTCTGTTTCATGCAAGATGCAATCGTCGGACCACGATTGCATCTAGCATGAAACTGACTGTCGCCTCTAAGTGTTGACTTCTATGTTCACATTTATATATATATATATATATATATATATATATATATATATATATATATATATATATATATATATATATGTGAATTTGACTTTTGCTTTTATTCACACACACACACACACACACACACACACACACACACACACATATATATATATATATATATATATATATATATATATATATATATATATATAGTAAACAAGATTGTCAAGTAGCAACTTGGCCGACATTTGAAAGCCCTGTGCTAGTAAACTTTAAATTGACGTCCGCCTCATTATTTTAAACGTTTCCTTAAATGTCGCAAGTAAAACATTCAGAATTTAGTAGTCTTGGACTTTTAAAAGTTGCCCTTCCTGGCAACCCTGTTTCAAGATAGAAGACTTTCCCTTGGGGAAACTTGTTTGCTAAACATTGGTCCGTGGCAAGCACCCAATTCGAAATAAACTAAGCATAGTCTGGCATAAAGCCATAGTCTTGCTGAGTCTAACAAGAGGACATTGTCAATGTATATATGTATATATTGAAGCAATCGATTTTATAAAAAGCTCGTTGTTTGTATATTCAAGGCAAATTCCCTCGGGGTAGCGCCCTCTTTGACACTAATTTATCTGAAGCAAAAGACAGTTTATGAAATCATTATCAAGACGATGCGGACAGAAGAGCGTTCTCTCTTATGGGGAATGTAAACTGGGGTTGTTGTACACCTTTATTTATTGGAAATTTGAACAGTTTTGATTTCGTATAGGAGGCTGAAGTTTATTTTTCCAAAAGATTGCTTACTCTACGACATATTTTTAATATTCTTTTTAACGTGGGAACGTTTAAACGAATAAGGTGAACATCTATAGACAAAATGTATAATTTCCTTACATTCACTTAATTTACAATTATAGGAACTTGAAACCCTACCGGTATTTATCTTTGGCGGACAAAATCTTAACAATATAAGAAACGCGGGTGTCATAGTACTGATAGCTGACACGGAAAAGAAATTACAAAACTTCCTACAGAAGGTAGCGACGAAGTGTTATGGTCCAGGTTAGGGCCAAGGAAGAACAACACGAACACAAGAGTAGAAATAACGAAGATATATTACACGGAATAATAATAATAATAATAATAATAATAATAATAATAATAATAATAATAATAATAATATGTGGAAGGTGTTAGTATGACTGTCAGTCTGGTTTGGAGTGAACTACTATCGGCTCGACTCGATTCGTCCCTCTGTCTTGAGAGGCGTAGTATACATAGTGTTAGGAAGAGTTCATTCTGTAGTTATAGGTAAGGACCCATAACAGTATTAAAACAATATATTTTTATGTGTGTGTGTTGTGATTACTGAAGCTAACAGAAATTAATCTTAAATTCTTTCTTTATCTCTCTCTTTCTTTCTTTCTTTTTAGGTAATGCTTTTGAATTCTTTCTTTATCTCTCTCTTTCTTTCTTTCTTTTTACGTATTCCTTTTGCATTCTTTCTTCTTTTCTTTTTTGTAGCTATTCCTTTTGCATTCTTTCTTTCTTTCTCTCTTTCTTTCCTTCTTTCTGTTATGGTTCAGGTTAGGACCAAGGAAGAACAACACGAACACAAGAGTAGAAATAACGAAGATATATTACACGGAATAATAATACAAGATGAGGAAGGTGTTCGTATGACTGTCAGTCTGGTTTGGAGTGAACTACTATCGGCTCGACTCGATTCGTCTCTCTCTCTTTTTTGAGAGGCGTAGTATATATAGTGTTAGGAAGAGTTCATTCGGTAGTTACAGGTAAGGACCGATAACAGAGAGTGAGAAAGGACTAAGCACAAACTACAAGAAGACATAATGCATGTTCAACATTAAAGGGTTGAGCCCGAAATGCAATTTACAGGTCGGAGACACTAAAATCAAGCAGGTGCGGAAATTTAAATATCAGGGAAATGTTTTGCCAGAGGACGGTAAATGTGCGACGCTGAGATCCGAATACATATTGGGATGGCCAAAGACGCCTTCCAAAAGTTAGGCAGAGTATAGCGAGACGGGATAGGATTTCGTTGGTAACAAAGGAAAGAGTTCTAATCTGCTACGTAACATCTGTCTTCCTTTACGGCCTCCTCAAAGATGAAGAAAAGGCTCGAGGCAACCGAGATGTCGTTCTACAGGAGGATGCTGAGGATATCATGGACCGAGCGTGTGAGCAATGCTGAGGTTTTGAAGAGGTAGGAAACAAGGAGGAAGCTTATGCTTAAAATCGGAAAGACACAGCTGATGTTTCTGGCACACGTATTGAAAAAAGAGGGCTTGGTGATTCTGATACTCACAGGTCGAAGTGTTTTGACAGACGATGGTAAATGCGACGCTGAGATCCATAGAAGGCCAAGGACGCATTCCAAAAGCTGGGCAAAGTATTGCGAGACAGGAAGACTTCTTTGGTTACAAAGAAAAGATTCCTGAGCACCTACGTGTCATCTGCCCTTCTTTACGGTAGCGACTGTTGGACATTTTCCTCAAAGATGAAGAAGAGAAGACTCGAGGTGACGGAAATGTGGTTCTACAGAAGGATGCTAAGGATGTCATGGAACGATGAGGTCTTAGGGAGGTTGCAAACAAGTAGGAGGCTTATAATTAACACCAGGAACAGGCAGCTGAAGTTTGTAGGACACATAATGAGGAAGAAGGGCCAGGAGAATCTAATACTCACGCGTCGAATAGAGGGAAAGAGAGATAAGGGAAAACAACGCATGACATACCTTGCGTGTTTTAAGGAAATGGTTTACAGAACATGGTCTAAGGGAGATAGCAAACGGAAGGAACTTGTTGAGAACTGCAAGGGATAGGGGGAGGTGGAGAGCCATGATTGCCAACGTCCTGAAAAGACATAACACATAAAAATAAATAAATAAATAATAAATTAATTCTAAATTAAGATAAAGTATGACACATATTGTCTCATTTTTAGGAAGAATTAGATATTTTGTTTAACTTTTTGTAAAAATAGCAAAACAAATAAAAGATCTGTGACGGCAATACTATTGATTAAGGCTTTTTTCGTCCGATACAAGTCAAGAGAGTCACTCAAGGTAGCGGTTTTAAATCAAAATATTCCTTTAGAATGAGGTATGTGAAAGGAACAGAGGAGAAAGTAATAGGAAAATGAAGATTATAAGAAGAAGAATGAAATATGGCAATTGATCCTTGACATGGAGAGGTTGAGATAGACTTGTTGAAGGAAGCAACTACGCAGGAGTCTGTTATACAGAGTTTACACGTCTTGGGAAGTATACCGTCTGAGTGACAAAGGAAAAGAGAGTGATTCGGATCCGCGGGTGTGGCATGGTGTGTCCTAGCCGTAAATATCTGAACGGGAGCTCGTCATGACATTTTCACTGGAGCGTCTCGTAAAGTGTCAAGGTAATTAAATTATCCTGTATAAACCGATTTGAAGTATCGAGTAAATCAATTCCTACATAAATACACTTATATATATATATATATATATATATATATATATATATATATATATATATATATATGTATGTATGTATGTATGTATGGATAGATAGAGAGAGAGAGAGGGGGTGGAGAGAGGTGTAATTGTGTATAAATAATTGTGTGTTTGGGCAACAATCCTACATCTATAGAAGTTTAATCGAAGACAACTGACAAGTCTCTGGGGTTAAAATTTTATTGAACTTTTCTTGCATTCGTATAAATATTTTCTTTTCTGGGCATAGAGTGTTTAAAAAATGTCCATATATTCTATATATATGAGAACAATCTATCTATCTATCTATCTATCTATCTATCTATGTTCACATATCAATTATTTAATATCTATCTATCTATTCATATATTAGTCATTCAATATCTATCTATCTATCTATCTATCTATCTATCTATCTATCTATCTATCCATCTCACTTTGTTCATATCTATCTATCTATCTATGTTCACATATCAATTATTCAATATCTATCATATATTAGTCATTCAATATCTATCTATCTATCTATCTATCTATCTATCTATCTATCTATCTCAGTCTGTTCATATCTATCTATCTATCTATCTATCTATCTCAGTCTGTTCATATCTATCTATCTATCTATCTATCTATCTATCTATCTGTCTATCTATCTCACTTTGTTCATATCTATCTATCTATCTATCTATCTATCTATCTATCTATCTATCTATCTATCTGCTCAGAGCATGGAATGTCGTGCCTGTATTTGACTCACTTCAATGCAAGCATAATTACATATCAGTCCTGCAATAAAAATTGCATATACTTATACTTATTTTTGTGTGAAAACACGCGCGTGCGCTCACGCACACGCACACACACACACACACACACACACACACACACACACACACACACACACATTTATAACTTTCGGGCTTGTACTACATCTAAGCTACGTTTAGAAAATTATATATATATATACATATATATATATTTATATATATATATATATATATTCATGTACTAACGTGTATTAGTATTAAGTAAAAAATGAGAATAAGAATATACATAAAATTACGAATGATTTTAAAACTTCGAATTTTAGTTTTATATTCAATAAAATTGATAAATGTGTAATTGGAAAAATAGAATCATATTGATTAAAATTAATTTAATGAGAAGAGTGCTCAAAGTTTTTTTTAAGTTAGAAATTGAAACTGCATGAATATTGTAGATTCCATTCTTCAAGAGATCTTCAGCATCGAAACGAAATTATTAAACAAACACGAAGCCCAGACATATAAAGAACCTAAGACTATTGTCCTAAACAAAATTTTGGAAGTTGCTGATTCACCGACCTCCATTTCTTTAGGCCTCCATTGGCCTGTAAAAGAGGTAATGACACATAGTTCGAAACAACCATTTAACATGTAGTTTTGTTTCTATATCCACACACAAAAACACATATACTATCTTACGCTCACTTACCATCTCTCTCTCTTCCCCCTCTCTCTCTCTATATATATCTATATCTATATCTATATCTATATATATATATATATGTGTGTGTGTCTGTGTGTGTGTGTGTGTGTGTGTGTGTGTGTGTGTATGGTGTTGGGATTTCAAGTCCGACTCTTTGGGGAAAGGGAAGGTAGAAAAACTATAATGGCAACTATTGGTGCATAATTACCAGGCGCTTTTTAAACAATATTTATTATGAAAAAAGAAACATAACAATACAACAATAACATTTCTAAATGATTATTCCGGAGCGTAGGATTATCGACAAAATAACATTTTTATTAAAAAAGACCAAACAAAAGAGCCATTTTATTAACAAATAACTCGCCTACAAAAACGTCTGAAAATTATTCACCAACCCAATTTTAGCATTTAAAGCGAATCTCAGTGAAGAAAGAAAGAAATGATAACGAATTTTTACATGTTACTGGTGTAATTTCCCGCTGGCAATCGTTCGTGTAAAATTGCAACAAAAAAAAAAATATCACTATATGTTGCCTACAACTATTTGTCCTTGTAGAAATAACGATAGAAAATAAAGAGTTAGGAATTTCGGTAACTCGTCCAGTCGAAAGAAGGAGCTTGGTAAAGAAGAAGAAATACAACTACTGCCTTTGTCTATCCAATTTTGGCATTTTTTTATTTCTCTTTAAAGACATATGCAAATTTTGATTGCTTTTCAATCAGGAAGAGAGCGACTGGAACTCATTTCTATAAATTTTCTCTGAAGACGAAATAATATCATTCTTTACATTTTCATCACAATATTACAGTTGAATTGTCTCATTTCTCCCCTTCCATTGAGTCTCACTAAGGTAAATGCACAAAGTTTCTACAATAAAGATTTATCATTATTTACACTATTTACATTCGGACTATTTTCCTTATTTTTGTTGTTGTTATCACAACGCTTCCGCCATTGGGTTCTCCACCTTCATCAGGTTTATACATATTTGAGTAACCTGAACTCTCTCTCTCTCTCTCTATCTCTCTGTATATATATATATATATATATATATATATATATATATATATATATATGTATTTGTGTGTGTGTTTGTATGTGCAAGCGCTTGAGTGAGAGAGTTTGCCCCTTTAATTGGAACGAATCCGATTCGAGAAAGTAGCATTTCCCATTCTATTTACTAAAAAGTTATTCCTGGGTGCATATGTATCGAATACTTCAAAGTGGGGGCTCAGTTCGTGATAAGCGGCTGATACCACGGTCCTTTCGATCTCACCATCGAACCTTTAGAGGAATATTAAATATTGGATTTCTATTGGCTTCAAATTATTTCCTGTCAATTCTGACCATAAAGACGGTGTGCAATAGAACAATTTGAAATGTTCATTCTGGTTTCAAATCCCAGCAAAGCGCGGGAGGATTGGATTGGAGGTACAGAAAGTCTGGCAACTGTTTTGAAATTGCGAAGACGATGATACGTGGTAAGGAGACAGCCGGAAAAGAAATGGTTTGGTGCCTATCTCTGGCTTCCTAAGCAGCTAAGAATCGGAGATGCGTTCAATGCTTTCCGACCATTGCATCAGGTGATATACGAAAGACTGATGCGCTGAGATAGACAAGTAAGTATGCTTACTAGCTGGGGAGGAATTATTGCAAGTAAAAGGAGAAATGGATTCGGACGGTAACAAGCTAATAAGAATAAACCATATTCATAGATATAAACAGTTTGCTATAGACAAATATGCACACACACACACACACTATATATATATATATATATATATATATATATATATATGAAGAAATATAGTCTTAAGATGTGGTATATTTATGGGATAAAGTTCTCAATATCAGAGATAGAGCCTGTGTAAATATAAAAGTGAACATAGAAGTCAACAAACACTTATGTATATATATATATATATATATATATATATATATATATATATATATATATATATATATATATATATATATATATGATATAACGATATATAATTTGGTATAATTTTATATATCAACAAGCAGTATTTAGAAAAATACGACAACTGGAAAGGTTTTTTGTGACGCATTTCTAGTTTATCACATTATATATATATATATATATATATATATATATATATATATATATATATATCTATATATATACAGTGTAACCCGGATATAATAGACCCGGATATAAGAGAAACCCGGACATAAGAGAGATTCTCTCTGGTCCCAACTTAGAGCCTGTGTTAATAAAACAAAATAGACCAAAACCGGATATAAGAGAAACCCGGATATAAGAGACTTCTTCTCTGGTACCGACAACTATCTTATATCCAGGTTACACTGTATATATATATATATATATATATATATATATATATATATATATATATATATATATATAAAAATGTAAAAGACAATATGAATATCCATTTCGTCCGATGTGGACTTTTTCAATGCGAAACGAAATGCATGTTTAAAATCAAAATTTTGGTTTAATTTATTTCTATGTATGACTAGAATTTATTTCTATGTATGACTAGTGCATATATATATATATATATATATATATATATATATATATATATATATATATATATATATGACTCAGTTTAGGGAAAATATGGAGTCAGAATCACTAGCTAAACGACACAATCAACCTGACGTTTACAGTGCAGCTATGTCGAGTAGGTGAGAGCGGCCATCTTTTCGCATGGTCGAAAGCCTGCGTGGATGGAAGACAACGGTTTGCCAATGACTAGTCCCGGATAAGTGGATAGATACAAGGATTTTTGGAAAAATGGATATTCATCTCCAGTAGAGTGAAATAGCATCAGAAAGAAGCTGGACGCCAAGATGGTGACATGGAGGCTTAGATTACACCAGTTCAAATGCTTCGTCGAATTTAGCTAAAGTAAAAGACGGGGGAAAAAGGGAGAGTAACGCAAAACTGGTACGCACGCCTAATGCCAAACCATCACCTCACATATATAGCAATAAAGATGAGGACAATAGTCTGAATAATGTAAATAGTGTACATAATACCTCATCTCAGAAATATAGACAGATACTGAAAGGCCGAAACGTTGTAATAAATATGACAACAAAGATTAGGACAATAGTCCGAATAATGTAAATAATGTACATAATAACTCATCTCA
The DNA here is from genome assembly GCA_964036315.1 of Acanthosepion esculentum. NCBI lineage: Eukaryota > Metazoa > Mollusca > Cephalopoda > Sepiida > Sepiidae > Acanthosepion > Acanthosepion esculentum. Next base: position 6,301,025 of record OZ038496.1, read on the forward strand.
GAAATATAGACAGATACTGAAAGTCCGAAACGTTGTAATAAATATGACAACAAAGATGAGGACAATAGTCCGAATAATGTAAATAATGTACATAATAACTCATCTCAGAAATATAGACAGATACTGAAAGTCCGAAACGTTGTAATAAATATGACAACAAAAATGAGGACAATAGTCCGAATAATGTAAATAATGTACATAATAACTCATCTCAGAAATATAGACAGATACTGAAAGACCGAAATGTTGTAATAAATATGGCATCAAAGAAGAGGACAATAGTCCGAATAATGTAAATAGTGTACATAATACCTCATCTCAGAAATATAGACGGATACTGAAAGACCGAAATGTTGTAATAAATATGGCATCAAAGAAGAGGACAATAGTTCGAATAATGTAAATAGTGTACATAATACCTCATCTGTGAAATATAAACAGATACTGAAGGGCGGAAACGTTGTAATAAATATGGCAACAAAGATTAGGACAATAGTCCGAATAATGTAAATAATGTACCTAATAACTCATCTCAGAAATATAGACAGAAACGGATATTATTTTCGAAAGAAACTTTCATAAACTTTTTTCCGAATACAAATCTGTCAAATTTATGACACACGTACAGATAAAGGTGAATTAGAATTAGCTAGAATTTGAAGTTTAGTGATAGGAAGAGAATCGATTGGTGAATGAAACACAAGCATACTGAGATCTGGAGAGGGAGAAATAAGTTCTGATATGTTCGCTAGCGGCAGAGATGCAGTACACTATTCGACAGAAAATGGACGGATTTAATAGACAATGAGAGAGACCCGGTTTAACGCTTAGGAAGCCTTACCTGAACAACTAGAAATATGGTTACGAAATGACTAAAGGCAAACACTGACCTCTTCAGCAATGAATAAATTATCCGTTCGTAACGAAGTGAGAGTAAGGCCGACATAAAAGCTGCTAAGTTACGATGTGCAAAGTCATTTCGTCAGAGAAGCCATTAAGGGCGCCGCATATTCTAATCTCGTTTAATAAAATAAACGCGGTAAATATTGCCTCTTCATGTAATTAAGCCCAACTGCGCAAATTAAACGTTGAAAAAAAAATCAGTTGATGTGTCACAGGGCAACAAATATGTCTATTATCGTTTGACTTAAAGTCTGTGAAAAGCAACCGGCGCCTCCATGACAAACGAAGCACAGTCGATTATAAAAATCAAGAATAAAAGCACCTCGAGGTGGCGTGATGGTTAGCGAGCTTCTCTCGCTAGAACAATTACGACTGAGTAGTGAGTACGATTTTCTTTGGGTGTCCCAGACATTCGGCCTTGTGCCACATCTGAGCTGCGCTTGGAAAATCAGTATAAAAATCAAGACTATTTTATTATCTTGATTCTCGTAATCTACTCTTAAATTTATGACCACGTGAAAGACCGATCGATTGAAAAGTGCTCGGTTTGATAAAGAAGCCCTTCCAAAAGAAATTATGTTGTTTGGTCGGGACATTTGGAATATGGGGCTTTATTTTATACTTATAATTTAGTATGTTAACGTGTTAGTCTTTAGAGGCCAATATAAAGTCAATTATTTTCAACGGTTCTTAAGCAGAATAAATAGAATAGCGTTTGCATAAAACAAGTTTCCCTACCGGCAAAGAGGATGCAAAGTGTGACACTGAAATCCGAAGACGTATTGGGATAGCCAAAGATGCCTTCCAAAAGCTAAGCAGTGTATTAAGAAATAGGAAAATTTCGCTAGAGACAAAGAAAAGAGTACGAAACTGCTATGTGACATCTGTCCTCCGGTATGGCAGTGAGTGTTGGACGATCGCCTCAAAGACGAAGAGAAGACTTGAAGCAACAGAAATGCAGTTCCAAAGAAGGACGATGAGGATACCGTAGACCTAACATGTGATTAATGAGGAAGCTTTGGAGAAAATGGAAACAAAAAGGAAATACTTAACACCAGGAAAAGACAATTGAGGGCATAGAATGGGGCATAGAATGAGGAAGGAAGGCTTGGAAAATCTGATACTAATGGGGCAGATAGAAGGCAAAATGGATAGAAGAAGACAACGCATGACAACAATGTGAGCTTCAGTATATATATATATATATATATATATATATATATATATATATATATATATATATATATATATGATGAAAATATGGAAAAGACAAAACAAAATCCGAATATGCAAGTTTACTGTGTTAATGTTGTTTTACTGTCGGCGTCAGATGTTTCGGTCTAGTAGACCATCTTCAGGACATGGTTATTAGAAAAAATACTTAGGATTAGACGATATTTAAGTCAACACGAAAAGACGATAGACACAAGACTAATCAGAAACAGCTGACGTCGACAGAAAAACAAAATTAAAACAGTAAACTTGCATATTCGGATTTTGTTTTGTCTTTTCCATATTTTTCATCATACCGTCGGATCTACATCCACATATTTGCTTACACACACACACACACACACACACACACACACACACACACACACACACACACACATATATATATATATATATATATATTTGGTTGGATTGATGTGAGTTTGTGACAAAAACAGACTATCCTTATTATATTCTATTAGTTCCATTTCATCTTAAAGCGAATTTTGGAATAACTTATTAAATAAGTTATTTCAATATTCATTTGAAGATGAAATGTAACTAATGCTTTTGATTTAATTATAAAATTAAATTTGCAGTTTTTAGCTTCTATTTTTGAAACATGGTTATTACAGTGTAGCGAAAAAAAACATATTTTAAATCAGTTAATTTATAATATTCATGCTCTGTAAATTTACATTGAGCACTGTTTTTGTAAATATAAAAATAAAAAATGTCAGTAAGAATACTGTATTATATATCTTACTGTTCCTTCATATATATATATATATATATATATATATATATATATATATATATATATGTTGTTAGCGATTTGAAAAAAAACAACATAGTTTACAAATTCAGGTGCCCTTTGGGAGATTGTATCTCCAACGAACTAAATAATATCTATGTTGGTCACACCACAAACTCGCTTTCACGACGCTTGACGCTTGACACTACATTTGAATGATAACTCTAACATTTTTAGACATTTAAAACAACATGCCTGGCCGCATACACAATTCCGGAAAATCCTCGTCGAAAACACAACTATACTTAAACATGAAAACAATAAACAAAAACTAAAAATTCTTGAAGCTATATACATAAAACAGTTGAAACCTAACCTGAACAAAATAAACTATGAAATCTCCAAAAATATCCTTAAATGCCTATAATTAGTAACAGAAGCCATTGGTTCATACCAACGGCTTTCCATACTCAATACTCATCGGATTCACTCTCTCGTGGTCAAGTGTGACGTCATGAGCTGTTGTGCGATTTTCGCTTTCAGCGTCTTATATGCACGTGTTTATCGTTGCTTGGAAATCATCCATGTAAACAAAAACAGACTATCATCAATTTCTTGTTCGTGTATTGCTTAATATATTGTGTAATTGTCATCTTTGATAATGGCTTATGTAAGCCGAGAGCTTAGATTGGATTTAAAAAAATATGTATCAATATTGTGATTTTCTTTCATTGTTTAATGATAATGTTATTAAGCTTATCAGACAATATGAAAAGAACTTACATAAAATAAATAGACAACACTTGTCTATATTATTTAATGAAACATGTATGAATATATATATATATATATAAAATAGACAGTATATATATATATATATAGAATATATAGTATACATATATATATATATATAGAATATATAGTATATATATAGTATAGATAGTATATATATATATATATAGAATAGATAGTATATATATATATATATATATAAAATATATATATATACAGAATAGATAGTATATATATATATAGAGAGAGAGAGAGAGATCAGATAGTATATATATATATATAGTACAGATAGTATATATATATAGAATAGATAGTATATATATATATATATATATATAATAGATAGTATATATATATATATATATATATAGAATAGATAGTATATATATATCGAATAGATAGTATATATATATATATATATATATCGAATAGATAGTATATATATATATATATATATATATATATATATATGTATGTATGTATGTATATATCATAGTAATTCGGGTAGATAGATTTCAATAGACCAAGAAGACAGTCTATCTCTGCAAAGGAAAACCCTGATTTTAAACCTCCACGGTCTTGCATTCATATCCAAACACAGGAAAGGATACGAAAGTAAATCCAGACAGAAAACCCGGAGTGAAGCCCCGAAGGCGATTGGCTGCCAACGCTGATAATATTCCGGTTATTCCTGCCACCAAGCCCGCCCCAAATGTATGGCGGAGCGGGTGGCGCATGTCATCTTGCCAGCGCACGGCATCCTACACTATTGCCTGTTCCCTGGGGACGTCACTTCAGTCTCACCGAAAAATGACTGAATTTTGACCAAACAGGGTGCTACATTTATCTCCCGAGATAAACGGATGCCTACTCAGAAATTTTCCGAATAAATTCGAGATTCTACGATCTTCCTTGCTTACAAATAAATTATTAGTAGATTACAATTTTTTTTAGTTTACTAAATGTCTATAACCTCAGGTTAAAAACTAATTATTGCAGTACAGAAAAGACGCTACTAGCTGCGAAGGCGAGAAGGATTCTTCCAAAATAAGATGGTGGCCCTCAAGTCTTTAAAAAAAGGTAAATTTTAAGTTGAGAAGAAATTGGTTTACTGGAAGCAAGGTAATCAGGCGGAAGACATTCGGATTCTTTCTGGACTGTTCGATAGAAAATGAAGCATCTAAGAAGAATGATAATAATTACGATGGCTGACATTTTTAGATATGAAAACGACTATTGTTTTGACTTTATTGACTTCGATAATTGCTAACGTGTCGGTCAGAGGTTCATTTTTATTGGGAATTTATCTCGATAATCAAACGTAATAAAATTATCACAAGAAATCCCGTCAATATATCTAGAGTCTAATGATGAAAAACGTAATATTTTACACAGGTATTTATTTTTCAACATAGCATCCTTCTTCATTAAGGCACTTAATTCAGTGAACGATGTTAATAAGATGGATCAAACATTATACGATGAAATTTTTAGATCGAAATTCAGTTTATTACATTTCGGACTACGGAATTTTTTTAAGCTACCCCCTACAGAAGACGTCCTGGGTATGACGATAAACTGCATCCGCGTCCTGGGTAAGACGATAAACTATGTCCAATAGCAAGGCCTCTGGTCAGGAGGTTTTGAGGAGCGTAAAACCACCTCTTAATTGCTGGTGTTCCCAGGTCCACTCTGGTCGGAGTGGTGGCACCTGTCAGGGTCCCAGCTATAGGCAAATAGTTAACCCACAAACTGGGGTCAAAACACTATGAAATTGTAAAAATATGTTTCTTTGTCAGAAAATTATTACCAGTAATAAATTTTTGAAGAAAAAATTATTACCAGCAATACATTATTACCAACTACACATTTTCTGAAAAATGAAAAAAAAAATTACCAGCAATACATTTTTGGAAAAATTATTACAGTAATAAAAATCTTGTCGGCATTAGATAACCCATTGAGGTTGATATGCTGGAAAACAAGCCAAAAACAAGCCTACAGAAAAAATACAAGACAGATTTGTTTTTGTACTCAAATGCTATATCATGTTATGTTTCAGCTTGTGGGCACTTTGCCTTAGCGTAAAGATTAGCAAGCTTGTCTTCTCTACATCAATTATAATTGAGAAGTGAGTTCGATCTACACTGGGTGCTGTATCCTTTTGTCACATTTACGCTACGCTTATTAAATCGCTATAACAGCTTGTGCCTAAATAAGTAAGCGGGTGCGTTACACCCTGTTGTTACCTCAGATAAATAATAGACCATTTTCATTGCAGGGGAAAAATATATATATGAGACGCTGTTTCGTGAGAAAGATAGCATAAATAATAAGGAAGAAAGAAAGAAAAGGTACAAGAATCGATAATGTTTTGATGCGTTTAAAGTCTTCTGAGAAATCATGTCAATTTTGAAGCGTTTCCTTTGTAATCTCTTACATGTTTAAATAAGGTTCTACGTTAATTCTTATGAATTGTATTGTAATATTTTGCTAAATTTGTTAAACTCAAATATTTACCGACGCAATAGGGGAATTTTCACAGCTACTTTATAGCCGGGGAACTCGCACGGAACTTACTCAATTATTAATTTAAGAATTATGATTCGTCAGGAAATTTAAATAGGAAAAAACCGTGCAATTTTCCCTGGTTCAACGAACTATCGTTTATGTCGTACATGTTGCTGTCTACATGAATAGTTTTTTTTGTTTTGTTTCAGAGGCTTTATAAAAAAAAATTAGAAGCGAATTCTGTAAACAAGTTTTTTTTGTACACGTTCCATCGTGTATTACTGTGAAGCTGCGTGAACCTGTTTAAGTTCATTTGCATTCAGTATATTTCTTGGATTCTTTTTACAAAGGCTTCACAATGTCGCAGACATCATTCGCAGATCAACAGAAGAGAGTAATGCAATAAATCTCGCACGGATTAAAGTCGTATGTGTTTAGTTTTGTATTGTTATAGTGTAAGTTGACCTTGGCTGAGAAAAGGCGTGCTGACAGCTGATTTGACACAAAGGGCTGCATTTCCAAACACGGAAGATGGCACGCATCATGACAGATGAAACGCCTTAGAGAAGAGAGTCACTGACTTTCCAGACATTCTGTGATTATTTTGTGGCTTTTCAATTGTAGAACCTCACTTATAAGAAAATAGCATTATTTACTTACATTATTTACACTAATAGGACTGTTATGCTCATCTTCATCGCCATATTCACGACGTTTCGATTGGAATTTCGAAACGAGCCCTTTATTTCGTCCACCGGTATAGATTTTTCTAGTTCCACTTACCATGCCTCTTCCGGAGGTCGAAATAATTTCAATTTAACTCATCTCTCGAAGGTTTTTGTTTCGCCACTGCCGTCGCCTGGTAATGAACTCACAACTCTTTGGGTCTAGTCATTGGATATAACCAACGGCTTTATCCACTTGAAGAAGGAGCGTACAACGGTCGAAACTTTGGGAATATGGCAATGAAGATGAGGATAGCAGTCCGAATAATTTAAATAATGCAAGTAATCATAATAGTTCATCTCAGAGATATAGACAGGTCCTGAAGAAGACCAGGGACGTACAACGACCGAAACGTTGTGAATATGGCAATGAGGTTGAGGATAACAGTCCGAATAATGTAAATAACGCAAATAATCAAAATACCTCATCTCAGATATATAGAGGCCGAGACGTTGTGAATATGGCAATGAAGATGAGGTTAAAAGTCCGAATAATGTAGATAATGCAAGTAATCATAATACCTTATCTCAGAGATATAGAGGCCGAGACGTTGTGAATATGGCAATGAAGATGAGGATAACAGTCCGAAAAATGTAAATAATGCAAGTAATCATAATACCTCATCTCAGATATATAGACAGAATTATTCACATTTATAATATTTCCAAGGAAAACAGCAAAAATACAATATATATATATATATATATATATATATATATATATATATATATATATATAATTTAAAAAATATTTCAATGATTATTTCCTAATGAATTTGCTGCGATATTTATTAAAATAAAAACGCTATTATGTTGGGGGTTTCTCTTTCTTCAGGAAGGAAATATTTTCAAGAGGATTGCGTTATGTTTCTGTAAATTAAAAGGTTGGTAATCGATGCTTTGTTTTCTATCTAACAATTTACATCGATTTATATTTCAACATCTGCTTATTTAAATGTCAGCTGCGGCCTCGTAAGCGAGCAACATTTCTTTTCAGCTTATTTATTATTTTCTGCGGAGAAACGTTGCCAGGGATACAATGAATCATTTTTGAACTGGCACTGGCCTGACATGTCTGCAAAGATGACTTTTAGAACTGGAAATATATTTATATATATATATGTATATATATATATATATATATGCATTGACGAATGGAACAACTAAAAGTGCTTATGGAATTGTTGTTAGGGGCAGCTTGATGGTTTTCCATGTGACGTTTTGTGACGGTTATTTTACCGGAAGTCGTTTATTTGTTTATTTATTTATTTGAGTCAAATTATTTTGCTTGTTTTTATTTAATTTTATTTTTATTTTTTATCTTATATATTTTTTTAATTTTATTTTGATCGGTGTTTTTATTGACGTAGTAAAAATCTGTTCATATAGCTTATTGTGGGGTATCTATTTTGGCGCCAAAATAGTCTAACCGCCAAAATAGACTACCCACAATACACCACTGACCCGTATATATAAATAGCCAAGAAAAATAACAGCACTCGTGGCCTGAGGATTGCATCTAGCATGAAACAGACTGTCGACTCTAAATGTTGACTTCTATGTTCACTTTTATATTTACACACACTCTATCTTTCATATTGACCACTTTATCCCATAAATATGGCACACTTTAGGATTATATTTCTTCATATATATATATATATATATATATATATATATATATATATATATATACAGGTTGTCCCATAAAATTGGCATTGTTTCACAAGCAAATAATTTTGGCAATTCTTGTTGAAATAACCTCAAATCTTCATAGAATACATAGAAACAGATCAAGATTTAATATTTAATATTTTATTTTTCATCTGTTTTTAGGTTAAGTCATACCGTTCACTTCCAAAGAGAGGTCATTTTGCATCTTGGAATCTGCTCGCACACAGTCACCCAAGGCTGGGCAGTGTGCCTTCATTGCCAAATTTGGAAAAACTTTACCAACTGGCAAACAAATTTGAACTTGATACCAAAAATTTAAAGAGGAGGCTGCTTATGCAGGGCTAAAGGATCTGCTAGACCATCACCAACATCCCCGTGTTTGGCAAGAGCTAATTTACTGACTTGACGTGTGCCGTGTCAGAGGTGGTACACATATTGAACACTTACGAAATCGGTCTCATAATAAACTTATGATGTTCAACACCTAAACTGTTCAATTTCATTGAGCTAGACTTAGTAGTTTTCAAGATAATTGCTTTTAAAATGATGTCAAGTTTTTTGGACATCCTATATCTATATATATATATATATATATATATATATATATATATATATATATATATACAGCCCCCCAAAATCTTTAAGTATACAAATAGAAAAAATACCGTAAGAACTTTTGCCGTTAAAAATAAAATTTTTATAAAAAAATCCCAGACGACATGCATTTAGCGGATGTCAGGATTTGTTGAAAAATACATCCCTAAACATAACCCTGCTTTCGAATGTAACTATTAACTGATACAATGAAAATTAAAAAATTGAACACGCTACCACCCCTTGTCGGATGAATGGATTTCTCTGTATCCTTGGAAACACTCAATTATGAATCTTTGCCGTATCTTTAAAACTGTAAATTTAATAAGTTACTCCAAAATTTGCTTGACGAGGAAATGGAACTAATGTCTTTAATTTAATAACAAAATTAAATTCGAAGGTTTTAGCTTCCATATTTGAAACATGGTTATCACTGTGTAGTGAAAAAAACCATATTGTAAATCAATTAATTTATAATATTAATGCTCTGTAAATTTACATTGAGCACTATTGTGTAAAAATAAAAATATCTATAAGAACACCGGATTTTATATCTTACTGTTCTTTCTTTTTATTTATGTATATATATATTTTTCCAAAAGCTAGCGTTGCTCGAAATTAAAAAGAGAAAGAAAAAAGTCGTTTGACATTTAATATTTCTCCGCCTTTAGTGTCCGAGCTTTGAGATGAAAAACCATTCAGAATGGGTAGAAAATAGATGAAAAATTGTTTTTTTTATCCATGCGTTCTCCATGTCGACAGTAGGTAATAAATTTCGGTATGTAATCCCGAAAGAGTTATAAATTATTGATATTTCGAAAAACGTTCATGAAAGTATATTTCGAAAAATAATATCCGTTGCTGCATTTCACCTCTAATGGCTTCAACAGATGAATGTTGAGTGTGTATGCATTTGTGTGTGTTTAAAAGAATGAAATCTTATATTATTTTTTACAAAGCTGACGTTGATCGAGACTAATATATATATATATATATATATATATATATATATATATATATATATATGTGTGTGAAGAAATATAGTCTTAAAGTGTGCTATATTTATGGGATAAAGTGCTCACTATCAGAGATAGAGCGTGTGTAAATATAAAAGTGAACATAGAAGTCAACACTTAGAGGCGACAGTCTGTTTCATGCTAGAGGCAATCGTCAGGCAATTGCCTAACGATTGCATCTAGCATGAAACAGACTGTCGCCTCTAAGTGTTGACTTCTATGTTCACTTTTATATATATATATATATATATATATATATATATATATATATATATATATATATATATATTATATTCAATAATATAGACATATTGTCTCTATTTTTATTCGGATCCTTTCTAGTTCTCTAATCAGTTTCTTGATGTTAAGATGAAATTCGTCAAAGTAGGAGCCGCAGGTTTTCTTGCCGAAGTACTTTCGATCTCCCATAAGGTCATCCTCATGGGTAAATTAGAAAGCCAAACTGATTGTAATGTAATCGTTTTGATGGTGTTTGTTATATAATCATAACAGAGCGCATTCAAGCGTGTTTTTAAATCTATGAATGCATCTGTTCACCCAGATATGGGTTAAATAGGGAAAATCATTGTTATTTTTAAATAAATTTGTCATGTCATATTCCGTTGACAAAAAAAAATTGCTTTTACCGACTAAAACATGTTTCGACTTTAAATGACCCGCAATTCGTTCATAATCTACAAAAAAAAAAAACGACGCCACAACTCGTATTTTTTAAATTTTATATTTGCTTCTTAAATATATACTCGCCGGTCGCTCGCAAGCTTTCGAGTGAAGTCGCTTTGCTGCTGCAAGTGCATTCGCTGCACTCATGCATTAGTGGGCGCTCAACCAGTTGTCTCACTTCGTTCGACAAAGTGCATTTGTTTCGCTCATGCAATGGTGAGCGCGGGACGCTGAACCGTACACAACTCAATCTCTGACTTTTCCCGTCCACGATGGTATCCTTCTCATTAAATAGCCAATCACAAACTCGCTGAGATCCGTCCAAGGAGAGTGGAAAAAATACTCAAAATAAATATGGAGAAGTATAATATATTCCATAATATAGGTTTTACTTTCTGTTTCTCTTATGTTTCTCTAACTCTTCAAATGTTGAATGTATAACGAATTCTAATTACTATTTTCCTATCTTTACAATATATTAATTTATTTTATAAATTGTCCTCTGTTCTGTCAGACCATGAAATAAAAATATTTGTACAGAAAACAAGGATCTACGCACATCAAATCGTCGTTAAATTAAGTGGCAGCAGAAGAATTATCGTTGAACTTTTAAAAGATAAGCTTAACATTAATTCAATAGTTAAATGCAGCGATCTATTTTGAGTTCTTCTGTAGTTTATTGATGCCTATCGCATCTACTATAGTGATGAAGGCCAAACAAAGAGTCCACCACAGGAGCTAGCTTAAATTCCGGGCGATAGGGCGGCTTTTAAGCTAGTTAATAATAAAACGTTCACTGCAGTTTTGGATACAAAAGGAAAATATTAGTTACTCCCCTTGAACGATGAAAGCAACGACAATAGCTAGTATAATATATTAATATATATTTTTAACTTCGCATAATCCGGCAACCCTGAATCTGAGCTCAACAAAAATCGTTCTACGAGTCTAACATTTCTAGGGCTTTCCAATGAGCGATGAATCATTGAAATCGGACCAGTGAGCGCAGAGGATTTGCTTGGATACACACACGCAAATAAACTGTACTTTATATATAGGATATCGTTGTTTTTGCTTTCAGTACATCCCTTTCGCTATCTATATCAATAGATTACTCACTTTAATCGACTTCGTTTCGTTATTGGATGCAAATCTTCAAGTCTAAATGATTCAGATAATGTAAAACTGATTGCCAAACAGTAGGGATAAAAGATGGTTAATTCGCCCATGGATACTTCACAGTTTTGCGTCTTTTCGAACCTAATATAACAAACTGGTCTTTTATTTTTGTCTTCTCATCACAGTTTTCACTTTCTACCTTTCTTTGGCGTTTTGTGAGTTACCCATTGGTAGCAAAGCGTTTATGCAGTGCCAATTGAAAGCTACATTAATTAGCAGAGGGAAATCCAGGCTCTTCGCTAAGTGTTTGCTTGCCTCCAGCTGCCTTCATATCTTCGATTTCTCACCTTCGGTTCAGAACTGGAAACATTGGTAATATTTCGAAACTGAATGCCTTCCTTCTTTCTCGTTTCGGCTATTGTGTAACTAACACGGCGGCAAATCACGATTCAAACGTTTTTGCTTTTTACAATGTTTTCATCTATGAATCTCGGTAGCAGGAGATAGATTGTTGTGTTCTTTCTTTTGTCACTGAACTTCCTGAATGTAAGTCCAAGTTCTCTTTTACCAGGAACTGACTTCGCCATTGAATTCATGCTTTTTCCAGTTGAACGTTTTTCATTCGTCTTTCTCTCGTTCCCTAATTTATTCTTTAAATCGTTAAAGGGGGAAAAAAATAAATTAGGAAAAATACTTTTGTTTTTATTTCTTTCCGGCTGTAAATAGATTGGATGCTTTGTTTTTTGCACCATTTGGACGAAGGCAAAGAAAAAGAAAAACAAGAGGAATAGGCGAATAGGAAAGAGAAACGGGAAAGATAAAGGAAATGAAAGAAAGAGTGAAGGAGAGACTGAAAAGAAGAAAATGAAAGAAAGAGTGAAGGAGAGATTGAAAAGAAGAAAATGAAAGAAAGAGTGAAGGAGAGACTGAAAAGAAGAAAATGAAAGAAAGAGTGAAGGAGAGATTGAAAAGAAGAAAATGAAAGAAAGAGTGAAGGAGAGACTGAAAAGAAGAAAATGAAAGAAAGAGTGAAGGAGAGACTGAAAAGAAGAAAATGAAAGAAAGAGTGAAGGAGAGATTGAAAAGAAGAAAATGAAAGAAAGAGTGAAGGAGAGACTGAAAAGAAGAAAATGAAAGAAAGAGTGAAGGAGAGACTGAAAAGAAGAAAATGAAAGAAAGAGTGAAAGAGAGACTGAAAAGAAGAAAATGAAAGAAAGAGTGAAGGAGAGACTGAAAAGAAGAAAATGAAAGAAAGAGTGAAGGAGAGACTGAAAAGAAGAAAATGAAAGAAAGAGGAAAGGAGAGATAGAAAAGAAGAAAATGAAAGAAAGAGTGAAGGAGAGACTGAAAAGAAGAAAATGAAAGAAAGAGTGAAGGAGAGACTGAAAAGAAGAAAATGAAAGAAAGAGTGAAGGAGAGACTGAAAAGAAGAAAATGAAAGAAAGAGTGAAGGAGAGACTGAAAAGAAGTAAATGAAAGAAAGAGGAAAGGAGAGATAGAAAAGAAGAAAATGAAAGAAAGAGTGAAGGAGAGACTGAAAAGAAGAAAATGAAAGAAAGAGTGAAGGAGGGAGTGAAAAGAAGAAAATGAAAGAAAGAGTGAAGGAGAGACTGAAAAGAAGAAAATGAAAGAAAGAGGAAAGGAGAGATAGAAAAGAAGAAAATGAAAGAAAGTGTGAAAGTGAGATTGAAAAGAAGAAAATGAAAGAAAGAGTGAAGGAGAGACTGAAAAGAAGAAAATGAAAGAAAGAGTGAAGGAGAGACTGAAAAGAAGAAAATGAAAGAAAGAGTGAAGGAGAGACTGAAAAGAAGAAAATGAAAGAAAGAGTGAAGGAGAGACTGAAAAGAAGAAAATGAAAGAAAGAGTGAAGGAGGGAGTGAAAAGAAGAAAATGAAAGAAAGAGTGAAGGAGAGACGGAAAAGAAGAAAATGAAAGAAAGAGGAAAGGAGAGATAGAAAAGAAGAAAATCAAAGAAAGAGTGAAGGAGAGATTGAAAAGAAGAAAATGAAAGAAAGAGTGAAGGAGAGACTGAAAAGAAGAAAATGAAAGAAAGAGTGAAGGAGAGACTGAAAAGAAGAAAATGAAAGAAAGAGTGAAGGAGAGACTGAAAAGAAGAAAATGAAAGAAAGAGGAAAGGAGAGATAGAAAAGAAGAAAATGAAAGAAAGAGTGAAGGAGAGACTGAAAAGAAGAAAATGAAAGAAAGAGTGAAGGAGGGAGTGAAAAGAAGAAAATGAAAGAAAGAGTGAAGGAGAGACTGAAAAGAAGAAAATGAAAGAAAGAGTGAAGGAGAGACTGAAAAGAAGAAAATGAAAGAAAGAGTGAAGGAGAGATTGAAAAGAAGAAAATGAAAGAAAGAGTGAAGGAGAGACTGAAAAGAAGAAAATGAAAGAAAGAGTGAAGGAGAGATTGAAAAGAAGAAAATGAAAGAAAGAGTGAAAGAGAGACTGAAAAGAAGAAAATGAAAGAAAGAGTGAAGGAGAGACTGAAAAGAAGAAAATGAAAGAAAGAGTGAAGGAGAGACTGAAAAGAAGAAAATGAAAGAAAGAGGAAAGGAGAGATAGAAAAGAAGAAAATGAAAGAAAGAGTGAAGGAGAGACTGAAAAGAAGAAAATGAAAGAAAGAGTGAAGGAGAGACTGAAAAGAAGAAAATGAAAGAAAGAGTGAAGGAGAGACTGAAAAGAAGAAAATGAAAGAAAGAGTGAAGGAGAGATTGAAAAGAAGAAAATGAAAGAAAGAGTGAAGGAGAGACTGAAAAGAAGAAAATGAAAGAAAGAGTGAAGGAGAGACTGAAAAGAAGAAAATGAAAGAAAGAGTGAAGGAGAGACTGAAAAGAAGAAAATGAAAGAAAGAGTGAAGGAGAGACTGAAAAGAAGAAAATGAAAGAAACCTAAGGTAAAAATAAATGGAGAACGGTAGCTAGTATAAAGAATTTGATACATCAAAAGAAAACGAGCAAAATTTATATATATAAAGGAACTGAAATCAAATCAACGAAGAGAAAAAGGGAATATTGCATAAAAAGGAAGGAAAAAGAAGAAAGAAAGGAAAGAAAGGAAAAAATAGCAGAAAGAATTCATTTCGTTTTCTTTCATTCTTTCATTCATTATTTATTCATTTAGTTCTTTATATTTCAGACTTTTTAAAACCATTGACCTTTCTAGTTCTTTGAATGTTTACGCTTTTTTCGTTTTCATTTCTTTCATTTTTCTCTTCCATTTTAATTTGCCATTTTCATTTCTCAGTCATTCATTTTTCTTTCTTTCGTTTTTCATTATTTATTTCTTTTTTCTTTCTTTCTTTCTTTCTTTCTATTTCTTTTATTTTCCCTTACTTACTTTCATTCTTTAAACTTTGTTTTCTTTTATTCATTCCTTCTTCCTGTTTGGTTTTTCTTCCTGTATTCTTTTCACATTTTATGGTTTCTATCTATCTATCTATCTATCTATCTATCTATCTATCTATCTATCTCAGTCAGTTCATATCTATCTATCTCAGTCAGTTCATATCTATCTATCTATCTATCTATCACAGACAGTTCATATCTATCTATCTATCTATCTATCTATCTATCTATCTATCTATTTATCTATTTTTATCCCCCTCCAGTATTTTGTTTTTATTTCACTGTCTCTTTATTTAACTCCTATCATTTAACAGCTTTTTCTATCTCTTCTCATTCGCTCACTACCCACAGACGACCCCCTCTTTCAACCATATTTTTTCATTCAACACCAATGAGCTAAGATTATAATGATGATGAGAAAGAGAGTGCCGCAAGCGATCGTTAGTAAATTCAGTTCCTGCCATGTTCACCTGGCCTTGTAGCAGGTTCAGTTAAAATTGGTCGAGTTGACCTGTATCAAATAGTATTAAGATAACCTCGCGGATGAAAGATTCTGTGTATCGTACCACATTCGCAGACTTTGTATTAATCTCAGTAAATATTATCTATATACAAGTTGGCTACTGTAGAACGGTAATTAATAACCGTGGCACGCTGTGAGAATACCTTTGATCCTCATTGGAAGTTCCAATATTTTTTCTTTGGGGAAAGCGACATAAACTTAACCCTTTACGAGTTGAGATCGTAAACAACTTTAACCCTTCTGCCTGAGCACCTGAATTGGTATGTAATGTTTCTCGGTAGATATAAAAAATACTTACAAGTGTTTACCCACCGTACAACCGGTGGTTGGGCATTAAGTCATTTTTCTCTACCACTGTTCATCCGGTGGCTGGGCATTACGTCATTTATCTCTACCACCGGTAAAGCGGAGGTCAATTCTGAAACACTCTCAATATACACAGATGCATATATACATGTGCATCTCTCTCTCACTATATATATATATATACGCTGATTATATATATATACGCTGATTATATATATATATATATATATATATATATATATATATATATACATATATATATATATATAATCATCAGCGTATATAATATATATATATATATACTCATTAGCGTATATATATATATATAAGCAGCGTATATATATAGTCATGAGTGTGTATATATATATATATATATATATATATATATATATACTCATCAGCGTGTATATATATATATAATCATCAGTATATATATATATATATATATATATATATATATATATATATATATATATATATATATATATATAAAATAGGTTCAAACACTAATATTGCATGGTTATAATTTCTTGCATTGGAATCGTAATCACGATCCAAATCATCAGAGCTACACATTGAAAAATTTTTGAATTTGTAAGTCTGGGGAATTTGATCGTGATTATGATTCCAATGTAAGAAATTATAACCATAGAATATTAGTGTTTGAGCTTTTTATATTATATTCGTACTCTGTCCTGGACATTGAGTTCTACCTGGATTCTATCCTATTGGGAATTTATATATATATATATATATATATATATATATATATATATATATATATATATATATATATATATATATATTAGTTTTGAATGTGTTCACCCATTTAATATTAACAAAAATGGTTTCCAATGTAATGGCTTTTATGATCACTTAAAATACTCGCCATGGAATCTCACATATTTCGCCGATCGTCGCTTCTCTTATTCAAATTAATCCTAATTTGGTATCAGCTGACTCTGTGTTTTCTTTAATCTCGTCCACTATCTGAAATTCGCCTTTTGACGTAGACAAGTCAGATGAGGCAGGAGGCTATGTTTGAATTGTCGCAACACAGTTCACAAGCTAACGCAGTTGCATCAGACAGAGTAGCATTACTCGAGAGTTCCTGTTCATGAATACGCAGTAAGGGTCTCTTGAATTGTTTACGAAAATTGTATGAAGGCCGCAGATCGAAACGCGGTTTTCAAGGCATTCAAGTGGATGGATAATTTCCGGACACATCTCACTCGTACGCGCGCGCGGACGGACACACACACACACACACACACACACACACACACACACACATCGACCAATGACTGAAAACGGAAATCGAAAGTATGTGTTGCGCCAATAGCTGAAGTGGATCTATATTTAATTTTTTTCTGGACTCGAAATTCTAATAACGGTGGAAAACGATATTTTTGTTATGGGTCAGGCAAGAGACAGTGGAATAGTTTTGAATACATAAAGAGGAAAGACGGCTAAGATAATTTAACACTCAAAGGACATATCGAAATCAAGAGATGTAGAGTGGGACTTTCGGGTTGCTGTCAATGGATGGCTGAGCTATAACCTAGAGAGTTTTTATGATCAAAAGTTTCCTAGAGTTAAAAAAAGGAAGTTATGGAGAACCGCGATCCCCCACCTCCTGAAAGGATATCGCCTTTAAAAGAAAATTAAGTATCAGAATCTAAATGTGCATGACCATATACTAGAACGCACCTGCTCTATGAGATTGAAATTGTACTTCTCCCATTCCTCGCCGTTTTTGCAACATTCAGCCATTTTTTACGACGTAAAAATTCCTTCTGCTTCTTCTTTCATTTCATCTATATAATTTTTTTAATTCTTGTTATCCTCGATTTTTCGTTACGAATTCTTCTTCTTTCTGAAATACCACCTCACGTCTCTCCTCGCGCACTTTTCACACGTTTCCCCTTAAAACATTAACTTGCTCCACGCCCTTCTTCCTCTCCCCTATTTTCCACACAAAGCAAAGAAACACGTCAATGTCGGAAGGGAAGATCGATACACGTTCGCATTACACACCCATTCACACTTATAAAAACATCTGGAACACTTAACAGCATCGTTACTAGAATGGTAGCGGCCTGGCAACAGTATTTAAGCTGATGACACGAGGTTTACGGTGTTGATTGCTTATACAAGATATTCATTTTTCCTAAACATTGAACTAGATTTGCATATAGCAGAACAATGATATACAAGATATTCTCTGGACTATTAAAAAGGGAAAGGGTTTCAATTTAGCTTAGTTTGCACCCCCCGTAAGAGTTCGATAATTTGTCCATTTCAACTAGTTCTTACATTTGCAGCTAAGAAACGCTATGCCACGAGAACGAATGATCCTTATTACCTTCGTATTTTTATTAATAAAAAAGAAATTGCATTTAGATAGCTTCTTCCTAAGAACCTCTACTTTGTGGGAAAGATTCCCGAGGGAATGCTTTCTCGATCATTACAATCTGGGCCTCTTCAAGTCTAGGGTTAACCGTTATCGCCCCTACTTAACCTCATATAATGTACTTATTAGCTCCACTTCTTACGCTCATATAACATTATTTAATAATCCACTAATTTGAGTGGCTCTTAGGCCTTATATTCGATGGACATAAATATGAAAAAGAACTAGTTTCCTCTATTTCCGTCCGAGTCGTCCACTTGTATACAGTAATTTGTACTGCTCGCAAAGGTAGCAGTACATGTCCGTACCACTTTTTTTATACGACCTTTCTCTTTTTCTATGTGCCGTGCCTCTTTAGGGTGTCGGCGACCATGACCCAACAAAATGTTCTGTGCTTTTTAGTTCTTAATAAGTGTTTTCTTTGTGTTATGTCGCCGAAATCTTGTTCCGTCATCCAATTACTCAAGTTCGTTAGACAGGAGTTACTCGATCACTTTTGCCTTCAATCTGCCCTGTGAGTATCAAATTTGCCAAGTCTTTTTTTCTCATTATGCGCTCTTGAAATGTCAACGATCTCTATCTGATGTTAAATATAAGTGTCCTTTTTTGTTTTATTTTTCGCGAGAACTTTGTCGTTGCTCAAATATTCGTGCCATTGAAGTCTCAGCATCCTTCCGTAGAACCATATTACTGTGGTTCTAGAGAAGGATCCTGGACAATATCCTCACCGATAAAGAATGGACTTGATGCAAATGTCTTCTTCATCTGTGAGAAGATTGTCCAGTATTCATTGCAATATAGGATGACTGATATTACATAAAAATTCAGTACTGTTTTCTTTGTTTCTGTTGCTTCAAGTCTCTTCTTCATCTGTGAGGAGATTGTCCAGCATTCACTGCCATATAGGATGACTGATATTACATAAGAATTCAGTACTGTTTTCTTTGTTTCTGTTGCTTCAAGTCTCTTCTTCATCTGTGAGGAGATTGTCCAGCATTCACTGCCATATAGGAGGACTGATATTACATAAAAATTCAGTACTGTTTTCTTTCTTTCTGTTGCTTCAAGTCTCTTCTTCATCTGTGAGGAGATTGTCCAGCATTTACTGCCATATAGGAGGACTGATATTACATAAAAATTCAGTACTGTTTTCTTTCTTTCTGTTGCTTCAAGTCTCTTCTTCATCTGTGAGGAGATTGTCCAGCATTCACTGCCATATAGGAGGACTGATATTACATAAAAATTCAGTACTGTTTTCTTTCTGTTGCTTCAAGTCTATTCTTCATCTGTGAGGAGATTGTCCAGCATTCACTGCCATATAGGAGGACTGATATTACATAAAAATTCAGTACTGTTTTCTTTCTTTCTGTTGCTTCAAGTCTATTCTTCATCTGTGAGGAGATTGTCCAGCATTCACTGCCATATAGGAGGACTGATATTACATAAAAATTCAGTACTGTTTTCTTTCTTTCTGTTGCTTCAAGTCTCTTCTTCATCTGTGAGGAGATTGTCCAGCATTCACTGCCATATAGGAGGACTGATATTACATAAAAATTCAGTACTGTTTTCTTTCTTTCTGTTGCTTCAAGTCTCTTCTTCATCTGTGAGGAGATTGTCCAGCATTCACTGCCATATAGGAGGACTGATATTACATAAGAATTCAGTACTGTTTTCTTTTTTTCTACTGAAAGGTTTCTGTTACTCAAATTCTCCGAGCTATTGTCCAACGCCTCTTACACTCTTTTCCCCTGTCACTGCCGACTCTCATTTGATCTTGACTTTGTTTTTGCCTATCAATATGCCCTTTACGATGTCTTGTTAGCCTTTTACTAGTGTTAGGAGTTCAATTCTCAGAGGGGGCATAGTTTTTGTAGGTAGAGAATAACCATTACATTAAGTATTTCTGATGACACCTAGCACAGAGCAATAGCTTACTCGGTTATCTCGGAGTCCTTTCTTTACTGTGCGAACCGATATACAGTGGCCTTTTGTCAGAGTAACCTAAACTGTTAACAAATCCTTCTCGTCTAGTTATTTCGTCGTGTCACGTGCACGATCATCACGCCACTTCGGATTTTCAAATTTGTGTATTAGGCAAAGACTTTAATTAGATACACGATTCCAGTATAGATATACACACACCTAAAATGCATAAATATCTTTTCCCGCGTAACAGAAGTATTTTGTATGGCAAACCACGAAAAAACAACTCTCAACAAATACGTACATCTCTTATGTGATTAGGTTTTAGAAGAAACCTTTCATAGACACGCATTTTCAAACCCTGGGCGCATCTACGCTTTGAATTCAGTTTTAATTTAATTCCGTTCTTGTGAGGCCGATATTAGAACAGTATTTCGCGTGCTGTGTTTGCAACAGAAAAAAAAAGAGCAACAACGAACCTCAAAAAGAATAAAAAAAAACAGTATAAACAAGTAAGCTAAAACAATAGACTCTCTAAACGTGAAATATATAAGGGTGTATGTTATGAAAAATAAATCAATATTTATGGATAACATTTCAATCATATCAGCATCGTTCAATATCAAAATTCCAGGTGTCGCCTGTAAATATCAAGTTGAAATTGCATGAACCGCTTGTTCTTACTTGAATATAAGGCTGAACGCGATGTAAGAAAAACGGTTTTCTATGGAATTTGACACGACAATTTTGAGCAACGACAAACATCACAAATATTCTTAAATGCCTATAATTGATAACAGAAGCCATTTGGTTTATACCAACGGCTTCCCATACTTAATACTTCTCGTTTTCACTCTCGCGTGGTCATGTGTGACGTCACGAGCTGCTGTGCGATTTTCGCTTCCGTGTCTCGTATACACGAGTTTGTCGTTGCTTGGAAATCTTCCATGTAAACAAAAAACAGACTATCATTATTGTTTTGTCCGTGTATTGTTTAATATATTGTAATGTAATTGTCATCTTTGATAATGGCTTATGTAAGCCGATAGCTTAGATAGGATTAAAATATGTATCAATATTGTGATTTTTTTCGTCTTTTAATGATAATGTTATTAAGTTTATCAGACGATATGAAAAGAATTTACATAAAATAAATAGACAAAACTTGTCTATATTATTTAAGGAAACATGTATCTGTTATGGAAACTTACCCATAATAGTAATGGACTAGTTGGTACCCCATACTGCGCCGCAAGAGGAAGAGAATCAGTCAGACAGAGACAGAGTGAGTGACAGTGTGAGGTCAGAGTTCTGAGTCAGTCAGAGACAGAGTCGCGTCAGACGACTACTGTAAGACATTGGAATAGTGATACTGGTCGAGACAACATAGTTCTCTCTAACCTAACCTGATTGTTATTACTAACACTTCTACTCTTTTATACATATATTTTATTTGTAATATATATCTGTGTGATTCCATACCTGTGTTCGAGTTATTCTTCATTGGTTCTATCTTGAACCATCACCGTGGTACAAACAACCTGGACCATAACAGTATCAATGAAAAAATGCTGCATAATTACACACACACACACACTATATATATATATATATATATATATATATATATATATATATATATATATATATATATATATATATATATATATATATATATATATTATAGCATATATACATATTCTGAAAAGTGAACGTGTGGTTCTATGTTATATGATTCGTGTGTGGATTGTAAATTTTAAATATACGTTGAAACTTGAATTGAAAATGCAGGAGAATTAAGATTCATTTTCCTTACTTGATTATGTTTTTTATTTCCGTAAAGGGAAAATGCAGTGGAAGAAAATATGTGCCGTTATTGCAGATGGTGCCATAGCTGAGAGTATTGTTTATAATTGCTTCGCTAGGATCAGATTTGGTTTTGGAAGGCTGAAAACGTTCCGGTAGATATGCAGAAACGTTGATTAGAAAAAAATGCACATCTCTTGTGACGAAAAATCACAAAGATAATCTACATATCGCGTATGAACGTTGTAAGACATTTAGAGAACTTGGAGACGTGAACCGGTAAGATATTTGCGTGCATCTGTAATTAATCTGTAATAAACCGAACCTCATTTGGCGGATATATATATATATATATATATATATATGTGTGTATGTGTGTGTGCGTGTATTTGTATGTGAGTGTGTGCATGTGTGTGTGTGTGTGTGTAAATGTAAGTGCCTGAAGATTACGTTTAAACTTGAAACAGATTATCGCCGCTTTTTCACAAATATTTTTCTTGATATATAGCTCAACGCATCATAAAACAATCTATTTAAAAGAATGGTTACCGGCGATGAAAAATGGATGCCTTACAACATTGTGGATCAAAAGTGAGACTAGAGGAATCTAAAGATGCTTTGCTTCAGCAGTTGTTGATGCTGTGTAACTGGTTGAATTTGAAGAGCATTGGGTATTACGAAAATTCAGATACTGAATTCAGACAAGTTCTGTTCCCAAATGGACAATGAAAAGTGTTCGGAATTGGCTAATCGTAGTTATGTTGTCTTCCCTCAAGACATCGGCAGACTTCATGTCTCTTTGCAGACCTTGGAGAAAATTGGTGTAGGTTGGTTGAGATATTCAACTATTCTCGTCAATGCTCACCAGATCTTGCAGTTTCCGATTAAATACTTATTTAAATACTTATAAAATCCTCTTAATAGGAAGAACTTGAATTCTCTGCATATCAGTAAAAACCATTTAGAATAGCTCATTAAACAGAAAGACGTTAGGCTTCATCGAACAAAATTTGTTATGCTGGCGCGAATACACATGCGCACGAAGGGATGGTGAGTTTTTTTTCTACTACTCATTTCGTAAAGCTCTTCACACCATACCTAGTGACCTCCCCTTAAATGGGGTAAATGGTCATGCTCTGACTCAGCGCTCATCACTCCACATATACGAAATTTAATTTTCAGATTCTCACAATAATATTTGTCTTTCACAATAATGAACACTAGAATATGTATCCTGTAATAAACAATACCCTGATGATGAGATCGTGCTATGTCGAAAGTACTTGGAAATAACATAAATATGTATCAACACGACGATTTTCTCTCGTCCTTCAATAATGACACCAAAGGGTTTGTCCCATTGAAAATAACTAGAGAGAACATATCTAAATTATCCAATGAAACATGTCTCAATGAAAACATGCTGCCGAATACATACATATATATATATATATATATATATATATATATATATATATATATATATATATATATATATATATATGATAATATTAGTGATCAGTATGGATATTTCCAAAAGGATATAAATCCAGGGAGAGCTATATGTCAGACAGATCAATAATTATTATTATTTGAAGGTCAGATGAATTCCAGCCTTTTCAATATCGTAACGAAATAAATACAACCTCATGAAATTTTAAGTATTCGTGACTTTTATTATAATATATATACAGACTATTTTAAGCCTCCATGTAATAATTGATTTCACCATAGCCCTTTTAAAGGACGATGGATCATCAGACAACACTTCCAAAAGGTGAAACGAAAAATGAAATTAAAATTCACATTTTGATGGGTAGTATTAAGTTTATGTAATTTAACAGAGAGTAGTGGTGGAAATGATTAAATAGGTCAATGTTTGGTCACTCCTTCCCTAATACTAAGATGATAGATAGAAATATTAAAATAAACCCTCTCTAAACTCGTTCATGTTGTAGTTGGAGCTATCGAATTGATTAGAAAAGATTCCAGTAGACTCATTAAAGGGATTCCTGGAAGCCCATGTCTTAAAGAAATAAAAAAAAATGTTCTCAAAAGTAGAGCCCAAACTTTGTCAAAGGCTTTATCTAAGTAAAATATGTGTCATTTTTTTTTCAATATCACTCAATGGAAAATTTCATGATGCCATTTCTGACCTTAGGTCTCTGAACGGGACCCGGAAAATAATGGATACACTCCAGAAACCAAATGAAATAATAATAATAATAATAATAATAATAATAATAATAATAATAATAATAATAATAATAATGATGCAAAGGTAACATTCAAGAAACGTAGAATTACAGAAATACCCTTAATAGATTTAGATATTGACAACACATTTTTTCTTCTATATTTCGCCTATCGTCCGGTTCACACACCTCCTCAGTGGAGATTTATTCTTTGCTTTTTGTTTAGGATTCGGTTTCCTGTTCCTTCTAAAGTCTTCTTCAACTCTATACTTCTCAGGCCTCCGCCTAAAGTCTGGAATTTTATTTACTAATTTTTTCCTCAATAGGAGTAGGTATGTTCGCCTATCGTCCAGTTCAGACTCCTCGATCTTTTGAACAGTAGCAAAGGTTTATCCCTTGTTTCCTGTTTAGGATTGTGTTTCCAGTTCCTTCTAAAGTCTACTTCAACTCTATACTTATAACGTCTACGCCTAAATTCTGAAATTTTATTCACTATTTATTTTTTCACCAATAGGAGTAAATAGGTTCATCTGTCGTCCTGTTCAGATACTTCACCAGTCTGTTGAACAAGAATAGAGATTTATCCGTTCGAATCCACTTCGTGACTGGATTTCCAGTTCATTTTTTTTTATTCTCTTTCACCCTCAGCAGACCCTTCTTTCTTAGTGGCATTATCGGCTTGTTTGAAATAAATTCATTAAAAATAACGGATTAGATCAAGAAGTCCTACGAAAAAAAAAATATCCCAACACAAATCGAACCGGCTTCCATTTTTCATTTCATATATATATATATATATATATATATATATATATATATATATATATATATATATATAAAAGTGAACATAGACGTCAACACTTAGTAGTGACAGTCTGTTTCATGCTAGATGCAATCGTCAGGTCTGACGATTGCATCTAGCATGAAACAGACTGTCGCCTCTAAGTGTTGATGTCTATGTTCACTTTTATATTTACACACGCTCTATCTCTGATATTGTGCACTTTATCCCATAAATATAGCACACTTTAAGACTATATTTCTTCATATATATATATATATATATATATATATATATATATATATATATATATATATATATATATGAAAAAAGACCGGACAGAATAAAAATTTGTCATATAGGAAGAAAATGAGTAACTATCGACACCGAGGTTCGAGCGTGATACTCTGGGTTTATGAACATAATTTTTCCGCCAGGTGTATAAATAGCGGTGTCAGGCTACTGACTGCAGTGATTATTGAGTGACTACTGAGTGGAACTATCCAGTCGAATTAGTGTGAATTTTTGTGCATTAATTTTTTGGTATTTTATTTAGGATTTACCGTAGCCGCACTACTAACAAGGTATTCACTGAAATGGTTATTTATCGTTGGTTGACTTTTCCTTCTTTGTTCTTGTTAAGTATTTATTTGCGGTTGTAATTAAAAAGTCTTTTATTTTAAAGTCTTGAGTTATAGTTAATTATTAACGGCCACCGTACGTCAAAAAATATTATTTTCACTGAGAACACAAATGAGGGGTTGACACTTTTATCCTCAGTGGATCACACGGGTATTACGAGCTTATGAACCTCCATACCTAAATAAGCCTATCATTTTTTACAGGTATTATGCTAGTATATGCAATAATGCATGCCGGAATTTGTGATAACTTCTCTTTATCCTATTCCCTTCGAAACGTTATCCACGGGCTTTTTCTCCCTCCACACACATTCTCTCTTTCTCTTGCATACTTTAACTGCCATCTTTTTCACTCGCACCAAAACAGATTCATACTAATCAAATAACTATTGACTCTTTTGACTCTTGGAAAGCGAATGCTTCTTTGTAAAGATTCTTTAACTTTGTTCCCGATCATCGCAAAATCAATATGGCTGATTTAATTTCATTTTCTGTCACCAAATTCATTCATATAACACATTTTATTTGAAAGTCAAAGCTGAAAATCTCGGCGGTTCGCATTGAAGTGTTTTACTTTACGACGCCTTTCCAGCGATTCCCTTTTCTCGTTACAACTTATAATGTGTGCTTAGATGTGTGCTTAGATCTCAGAAATGAGACTTTCTTTATTTTAAAATAAAATTGAAATGGAACACAAGTTGGGTCTCTGTATATTTTAGATTATATATATATATATATATATATATATATATATATATATATATATATATATATATATATATCAGCTTAGAAGCATCTAATGTGTCGTCGTAATCAATAATCAATAAAAGTATATATATTACAAAAAAGTGTTAAAAAATGTTTTAGTAACAGCGAAAGATGAAGTGAAATCATTTACATATTAAGTCGATTAGAAAATAAAATACTAATTAAAAACTTGAAATTCAGAATTAAGTAATATTTAAGAAATGCTCCGACGAGCTACTTTCACTGGTTCCCGAACTTCAAGAATTTAAGCGTGCTACTAGGTTGGCATTTCGGTCCCACTCTTTCATTTTCGAAACAGGTAAATGTAGCCGTCTCTTCTATTCCAGCAGCTTCTTCTTTCGCATTTCCCGTCTGTGGAACCCCCGTCCTCTTACTCGCTTCCCTGATAGCTATAATCTTCAAAAATTCAAATGTAATGTCAATCGACATCTTCTGATGCCTTGATCTAGGTCCCCGTCCTTCTCTTTATCTTTTCCTCAAACACACTTCTTTACTCTTCCTCTCGCTCTTTGTAACCCCTTGCGTGCTAGTGGCACTCCCGCCTTGCCTGGGGTGAAATGTTTTAAAAAAATTGATTTTTCCTACCTGTTCTAGCAGTGTTCCGCTTATATAGGGTCGAAACAAAAGTTCATATCGCTTTTTAAGGGAATTTCAAAGGTAATATTTAGATATTCCTACAGAGATTTATTCAGCCACTTATGTGCCATTTTGATCCGCTAACTTTAGCAATGTGTAAGGCAGCTTCATGGCACTATCCTTCCAGAACTTGGCATCTTTCAGTGGCTTTTACAGGCTTCCTGAAAATTGATATCCTTCTCATTAACATAATTTTGTTTTTAATCGAATTAAGTGATAGGCAGAAGGTTTTAGACACGGCATGTGTGATAGGAGCTCCTAGTTAAGCTCGACCGAATTCTACAGGGTCTCTAAAGTGACGTGACGTTTCTCGTTGTCCTGATGGAAGGTGGGGTCTTTCCGATTAACCAATTCTGATTATGGCATCCTTCCGATTAGCTAATTTTGATTATTTATTGAATATCGGGTCTTATGCTCCTACTGGATATCTCGAGATTCTTGGCAAAATTCAAAGAAAGGTTGTCATGTAATGACTTCTGACCTAGTCACTTTTCCACAAATGTGACATGGCTTCCCCACTGTCTTTTCTAAAAATATCTTTATGGTAATTGTTCTGATGAGCTTTTCTCCTTCGTGTCCTGCCTTCATGAAGTTAAGCGTGCTACTGGATTGGCAATTAGGTCTCGGTTTTAATGTTGAACTAGCTAGATGCAACCGTCATTTCTATTCTAATAGCTTCTTCCTTTGCATTTCTCGACGGTAAGATTCTCTTCCGATTTCCTGCTATCCTACAATCTTCAGAAATTTAAATAAAACGTCAATCGCCATATTTTTCTTCAGAAACCCTGTTCGTTTATTGCACTTTTCCTCACCTACCCTCACTAAAGTCTTCTCATTCTCTTTCTCTCCCTCTCTCTTCGTACTAATGGCATGACCACCTTGAACAGGTTGAAATAATATATATATATATATATATATATATATATATATATATATATATATATATTAAATAAAAAACTTAACCATAGTACCACGTCTGTCGTTTTTAATGAAACTTTCATAAAAGAAGGATTGCTGCCTATATATATATATATATATATATATATATATATATATATATATATATATATATATATATATAGGCAGCAATCCTTATGAAACTTGCATAAAAGAAGGATTGCTGCCTATATATATATATATATATATATATATATATATATATATATATATATTATATATATATATATATATATATATAGGCAGCAATCCTTCTTTTATGCAAGTTTCATAAATATATATATATATATATATATATATATATATATATATATATATATATATATATATGCAGCAATCCTTCTTTTATGCAAGTTTCATTAAAAACGACAGACGTGGTACTACGGTTAAGTTTTTATTTAATTTTTCTGGTGTACGAACAAGAGCTTTCTTTGCTGGACAAAGGGTGTGTAAGAACTGTCCAAATGTTTTATTTTTCCGAGCGCTTTCGGCTATACCTTTAGCCATTATCAAGGATGATTTGATTTTTCAGCTTAATTGAGTGTGTGCATTATTTGTATGTCTTAGTGTGTAGTAGTGGTGTTTTAATTTCCAAATACGGTTAGCACGTTGTGACTTTGTTCGTAGTTAATATTTTAAGTGTAGCCTTTTTCTTTTTTATTATTAAACCTCCATTATTTTTAACCTTTTTTTACAGGTGGAAGCAATTAATATATTTGTGTTTTCTACTAGTATATTTCTAATGGAGTTCTTACAGTTCTTACACGCCCTTTGTCCAGCAAAGAAAGCTCTTGTTCGTACACAAGAAAAATTAAATAAAAAAACTTAACCGTAGTACCTAGTCTGTCGTTTTTAATGAAACTTGCATATATATATATATATATATATATATATATATATATATATATATAGAGAGAGAGAGAGAGAGAGAGAGAGATAGATATATAGATAGTGCACCCTCCCGTCTTTGATCGACGGGGGCTGTTCACCCGTGCCTACCGGGGAAGCTTTCACGACATATGAGGGTAAGGCACCTCAGTTCTTAGGAAACGACATCCAGACAATCTGCACATCTGATTTGATTATAGTGCTGAAGGCTTTGTGTGGACAAAAGCACACTTTTTCAAGAGCCGAATACAGAGACCTGGTGCACTACGTGCCACAAGGTCCCCAAACGACACTCACCAGACTCTGAGTTGTTTTTCTCGTACAACAGCTACTATCAAAGGCGATAGAACTTTGTCTGTCCTGCTATTTACATATAGCTGGGGAGAGGTGATAAAAATTCATACCTTTTCCCAAGAGGTGACGGTGGAGTAATGGATAGCGGCTTGGATTGAGAAATCGGACAGCCGAGTTCGAAATCCTCCTAATACCCTTGGTAAGGGATGAATATATATATTGTTATGGGTCCTTACCTATAACTACAGAATGAACTCTTCCTAACACTATGTTTACTACGCCTCTCAAGAGAGAGGGACGAATCGAATTGAGTCGATAGTAGTTCACTCCAAACCAGACTGACAGTCATACTAACACCTTTCACATCTTGTATTATTATTCCGTGTAATATATCTTCGTTATTTCTACTCTTGTGTTCGTATTGTTCTTCCTTGGTCCTAAACTGGACCATAACATATATATATATATATATATATATATATATATATATATATATATATATATATATATATACAAGTAATAATCTTTTAAATATAAGAAATTATACTCGTCCGGAAAATCTTAGGTGCCTTGGTTTGTAAATAAACAAATCGATACCCAAGGGGGAAAAAAGGTACAAAAAAAGAAAGAACAGTGAACATGTACGTCAGCCGAAGACAGTGGTCTAGCATTCAAGTTCAGAGTCCAAAGATAAAAAACCCGATACGAGTAAGTAAAATAACTATGTAAAATGCTCAATACGCTAAGTAGAGCAAACCTAATTAAAACCTAAGAGCCAGGTTCTTTAGGTTTAATTAATTAATTATATATATATATATATATATATATATATATATATATATATGTATATATATATATGTGTGTGTGTGTTTGTGTGTGTGTGTTCTCCATGATAGGCTGAAATGTAAAATGTACTTGATTTAAGTTCGCAGAATCAGAAGCACTGATTTAACATCAGAATTTTAAAAATATATTTTTCTTGGTCAGAAAACAGACATTATTGCGCATGTGTGAAGAAGTACTCACACACTTTATGTGCTACCGTCGCCCTCGTTAGAAGAATATATATACCCTCTCTTACTCTCCTGCAGAGGTTTGGGAACAATACCGCCCTCCACAAAGTTCGCCAACCTCCCCTACTACTTAAATTTTCCCCTCTCCAATATGAATGTTAATTTTTATCAAATTATATCTAAATAAAAAAACAACAAATCTTCAGGAAAATGGACAATATTTCGAACAAGTAAATGGTGTCTATTTTGAAAAATGGGTTCGTAGCCTCTTTTGAAAAGAAGAATTACCGCTGGAATTCTGAGGTTTCAATAGAATCGTGTAGCGCTGGTTTGTGAATTTGCTGACATATTTCTTGTGATTTCAATCCCTGTGCCAGGCAGTGTGTATTTGTACTCAGTGGAAACGGGTGAGCAGTAACTGAATAAAAATAAGAACTAGACGAGATATCCCTCGACGTGAGCGGTGAAACGAGAAGTCTACACTGTAGATTAAATAAAGGGGTTCAGTTCAGGATTCCCTGTATTTTAACCAGATCTATATACACCTGAGGAAGACCGAAGGACACAACGACCGAAACATTGTGATAACAACAACAAAAATGAGGAAAGTAATTCTAATATAAATAGTGTCAATAATGGAAAACGTACGTTTGCATGAGTAAAAACATGCTTAGTCTCTGTCACCATTGTCTGGACGACTTCGACATCAAGGATTGTTCCTGACCCTTTCCTTATGAGAGCAACAAGCAAGGTTACCTTTGTGAAGAATGTGTTAGATTTCAAACAATGCCAACCAAGAACAGAATTACTTCGTTGTGATACTAAAGCTATATTATCTCGTGTAATCTATATTTCCTTCAATCACGTCGTGTATACACTTATGGAATATAAAACTGTAGCATCCTGAAAGATAATATCTACTTTGTCCTGAGTCGTCGTATAGAATGCAATATTATTGTCACCTGCCTTACCCGAGCTGAGACGTGATGTCCGACCTAACGAGAAAAGCTAGACGGCGAATACACGTCTTCTTTCGACTGAACGCGAATAACAGATTCCGGGCACAACTAAGGACGAAGCTAGCCATACTAGAGTGACTGTTTGATCGATTTGTTTAACGGCATATTAATTCTTTATGGAAGATTTAATGCCGAAAAGTATTTTTCTTGAGAGATACGAAGTAATAAAAATGTGATATATTTTTTCACAATTGAATACATGTCTTTTGTGTATATACACCCAGCTACAAATTAATTGAATCAAAATGAATAATTCCATTATTATTTACTTTTTCGTATTTTACCCATTGCAACATGACCCAGTGCACATTTTAGTATTTCATATGTCCATTCCACGAAGTCTTTCCTCGCAGATTGACCATAGAAACTCGATTGGATTTAAATCAGGATAATTTTCGGACCAATCTATAGTACTTTGATTTGCTCACTGGTAACGCTTGCCAGTGTGTTCGTGCAGTGTTATAATTTTCCTAGGCTTCCTTGGAGTAACGTCCATCGCAGACAATAGTTGTAGGACAACTAATCGACAGTCGAGACAATAGTGTGTGAGCGTGATGAAAATCTATTGCAATTACGGATTTCATCATACACCTTCAAAATAGATCCCGATTATTGCACACCACTGCAAATGACCTAATCTTAGGAAACAATAGAAATAGATTACACCCTGTCATTCCAGTGGGTCTAAAACTGACCGTATGGTGAAAGGAAGGAAATTAAAGCGGTTGTTTAAATTAATTTGACACAACAAAGAGCGAAGCTAGCCATACTGGAATGACTGATTGATCGATTTGTTTAACGTCATATCAATTCTTTATTGAATATTTAATGCCGAAAATTAATTTTCTTGAGAGATATGAAGTAATAAAAATTTGATTTTTTTATTATCTCAATTGAATACATGGCTTTTGTGTATATACACCCATGTACAAATTAATTGAAACAAAATGAATAATTCCGTTATCATTTACTTTTTTTCGTATTTTTACAATGAAACGTGGCCCAGTGCACATGTTAGTACTTCGTTTGTTCATTCCACAAAGTATTTTCTTTGCAGATTGACCTCAGATTCTCGATTGGATTTAAACCAAGAGAATTTCCGAACCATAGTACTTTGATTTGTTCACTGGTAAGGCTTGACAATGTGTACGTGCAGCGTTACAATTTTCGTACGCTTCCTTGAAGTAAAATCCATCGCAGACAATGGCCGTAGGACAACTAATCGACAGTCTAGACAATAGGCCTGGGCGTGATAAAAATCTGATGCAATCACGGATGACGCTATATTTTTCAATTTTCATCATACACTCCGAAAATAGATTCATATTATTGCACACCACTGCAAATAAATTAATTTGCACAGGGCTGTATGAATTTTAGACGATGAGACATACTGCGCTCTTGTTTAGTGTGAGGAAAGAGTCATGCGCGCTTTCGATTAGAACCGTTTATGAAAGGTCGGTTTGATGTTTATTTCGGGGAATTACTGCCCATGTTGTACATGATGTGTTAGTGATGTTTTTTATATTAGTAAAAGTGGACAAAATGTTCATATCACAACACATAGACCTGATTGAAAACGGTCAGCGATGATTGCAAAAATATTGCTCAGAGTAAAAGTGCCACGCACAAATATCGACAAGGACCACTGGGATTCATTAAGATGATGAGTACGTGTATCTCTAGCTAGAATTTTATTTGCGTCACAAAACAAATCCAGTGGCGGTTATCTTGACTGTTTATCTTCTGGTATCGTTTAAGTGATGTCCGTTTATCGCTGCGACGTATATCTGGGAGCGACATCTTCCAGGATATATTAGCCCACAGGTCCAGTCTCAAGCATCCTTGGGAATTATATCTCTCGTGTGTTCCTGGAGGAAAGACAGAAAGCGCTATTGTTCAACCGGTTCTGTCGCCATTCCTGTATCGGGAAGACGGTCCGTCGTTTTATCAGCGGCTTAGGCCTCAACAAGGGTATGCTCGTCTTACTCATCACAATCTGCAAGATGTTCGACAATTACCAGTCATTCCCCTATTATATGAGATAGGATGGTATAGCGCCTGTCATATTCAATTAGTCTACTTGCAACTTTTGTTGTGTTTCAACTGGTGTAAGAGACATGGAATAATTTATTGCAGTAGTCACTAAAATTTATTGCAGTAGTCACTATCAAGGCTGTAAAACCGCGACGCCGCTCGTTCTGATTAAACCCAAGAAAGAAATACAGGGTATTAATATTAAAACTAAATACTGGTGACAGACCGCTTATATATGAAACTTTGCACGTAATGATCTGAATATGTATTCATTTATTGAAATCGAGTAATCTTGTATACATAATCTTATATATTATGAAATGAACAAAGTCCGATAATTATTTTTATGACATTTTTATGTTCATACATTTTTTATAGATACAAATATTTAAGTAAATGCTCTGTTTATAATAAACAGTAATAAACAACATTTACCGGTCTGAATGTCCGAGAAATGTTCATAGAAAATATTAGCCCTCCGACAGGATTCGAACCTGCATCCTATACGGAACCGTCATTTAGCTTGACGTGCCTTCAACCGATTTGGCCACAGAGGAGCGTTCGGCTAGCAAGGTCGAATTAACTGTCTTTAAAATTCAATCTTCCATGAATCTCTCACGTACATCCATATCTGCTCATGGCGTATCAAATGTAAACAAATGACGTCACACATTATGAAATGGACAAACTCCGACAATTATTTTAAGACATTTTTATGTTTATACATTCTTTTTATAGATAAAATATTTGAGTAAATGCTCTGTTTTATAATAAACAGTATTAAACAACATTTACTGGCCTGAATGTCCGAGAAATTTTCATAGGAATTGAACCTGTATCCTATACGGAACCATCATATAGCCTGACGTGCCTTTAACCGATTGATCCACCGAGGAGCATTCGGTTGGCAAGGTCGATTAGCAGGCTGTATAACGGTTCCGTATAGGATACAGGTTCGATTCCTGTCGGAGGGCGAATATTTTCTATGAAAATTTCTCAGACATTCAGGCCGGTAAATGTTGTTTATTACTGTTTAGTATAATCAGAGCATTTACTTAAATACTTGTATCTATAAAAATAATGTTAAACATAAAAATGTCTTAAAAATAATCATATATATTGAAACATTTATTCGAGATTTTTTAATTTTTTTACTTCAGCAATTCACCCCAAGCAAGGCAGGTGTGCCACTAGAACGCAAGAGGTTACAGAGGATTGAGGGCAACAGTAAAGAGGCGTGTCTGAGGAAAGGATACAGGGAAGGACGGGGGACAAGATCAAGTTATCGGATGTCGATTGACATTACACTTGAATATTTGAAGATTATAGTTATCAGAGAAACAAGTAAGAGGAAGAGAGTTCCACAGACGGGAAGTGCGAGAGAAGAGGCTGTTTTAGTAGAAGAGGCGGTTGCATTTAACCGTTTCGACAGGGAAAAGGTGGGACCGAGATGCCAACCTAGTAGCTCCCTTAAATTCTTGCAGTCTGGGAAACAGCGAAAGTAGCTTGTCGGAACAGTTTCCGTGAAAACACTTGTAGAAAAGAGAGAAAGGAAGTCACGGCCCGTTTGTGAGAAAGCAACTGTAGAGGAGATGCCAGATCAAGACATATCACATTGCATATCCGTCTCTGGATTTTGTCGACGACCTCGAGAAGTACAGCGGGGGGTGCCAGACTATATATGACAGCGATAATCCATGCTGCAATTTTATTTTCCTTCAGGAAATGTGCAAAAATTAAACAAACCATAATTGTAAGCTAATCTGGAGGCATAAATTAACATCTTTTGTATCATTATCCATACATCTTACTCAGTTTTTATTTTGAGTTTAGTTTAGTTTTCTAATATTACGTTTATTAATTATCTGTATTTAAAATCCCTTAATTTATATTTGATATTATTATTATTATTGAAATCTTTATTTATTATTCATATTAAGGATCTTTTTATTAGACTAATTTGGAATGGGGTTGATTTGTGCTGCTTAAAATATCGGACCATATCGGTCAATATACTGTATAAGCCGATGTACAAAGTTCCACACTTTAAGGAGAAATTGGCCGGGTCATTCTTTTTAGTCTTACTACTACCCATTCATAACTTCCTTCTTCCCTTTCCTTTCCATGCCATGGTGGATTAATGG
>OZ038496.1:6341697-6351697 GCA_964036315.1 Acanthosepion esculentum
GCTGTGTATAATACGAATTAATGTATAATACGCACTCGTGTCTACCTGTGTTACACGCACCTGTGTACAATACAAACTCGTGTATAATACGCACTCTTGTATAATACATACATGTATCTTATACGTACATGTGTATTACATGCACCTGTGTATAATACAAATTCGTGTATAATATGCACTTGTATATAATACTTACTCGTATCTAATACATACCCGCACATAATACGCACCTGAACTCATGTATAATACATGCTCGTATATAATACGTACTCGTGTATAATATGCACTTGTGTATAACACGCATCATTAATGGGCTACGAACTTCTGAGAAAACTATCCCTTCTGTATAATGCACACTGAATTTTAAAATCTAGCAGTTAAATTTATAATACATTTTGAAAACAGAATATTTGTACATTATATGCGGTAAGTGCCCGGAGATTTTTGCATGAAAAAGTTAACACGTTTGTAAAAAAAATAACCTTAGACACAGAAAAGGATATAACAAATAAAATCACAATGGCGAGCGGATATTTCTCTGTTGCGACGCGTATAACAGAAGCGGCCATCACTACTAGCCCCATGCCCGGCGTTTTTCAAGATGACCAAGCAATGGTACGCCGACGATATAGATGAAACTCTCTAGATGTTCATCTATAAGGACGACAGCGAAACAGATTAAAATGCGAGTAATATATACGGAAATATTTAGCAAATAAATCTCTATTTAATTAGTGATTAAAGTAATTTGTTTCACACTAGTTAATTTGGGCCCCAGGCATAATTTACTTTCGGCAACATATAGTGATGCACGTGGCCAGAGAAAAAAGTTAATATTTAGTTGTATAATTTAGGATAAAAAGATTTTGAGCAAATGCGCGTAATACGCACGAAGTATAATGGTATTAATTTCTTTTTTATTATGAATTTTAGCTATTTTCATTTCATCTCATTTTAATGTTGCTTCTTATCTCAATTTCCAGGTCATTATTCTACGACCCTTGAAGAAACGGTGCTGATCGGAAAGGAAGAATATGATTGGCCGAGGTTTGAACTCACATCTCTTCTCATTGGAAACTTGAATAGCCGGAACACTC
Organism: Acanthosepion esculentum; assembly: GCA_964036315.1. NCBI lineage: Eukaryota > Metazoa > Mollusca > Cephalopoda > Sepiida > Sepiidae > Acanthosepion > Acanthosepion esculentum. The sequence goes on from OZ038496.1 coordinate 6,342,795, forward strand.
CTTTAACGATTCGGTCTTGAAAGCTCCACTGTCGTTCAAAAGTTTCGAGATGCAAATCCAGGATCTTGTTATTTAATTCTGGTGAGAACTTCTTTTAACTATCGCAGAATGACGATACAGACTGTGGCAATAACTAGCAACTGATATAACATGTAAGAGAGACAAGTCCAAAATCACTGATAAATAATAATTTTTCATGTAAGAAACACAATATCTTAAATCTCTCACTGTCTCTCTGTCTCACTCTTTCTCTGACTCTCTCTCTCTCTTTATATATATATATATATATATATATATATATATATATATATATATATATATATATATATATATATGTATATATATGTGTGTGTGTGTGTGTGTGTGTGTGTGTGTGTGTGTGTGTGTGAGTGTGTGTAAAAATTAAGATATAACCAAAAATATATCTGTAAAAAGACAATATGATACAAAAGAGAAAAACTTATCTTTGCCAACGTATTTCCCCTGATGGACTTCATTAAAGCATTTGCTTTGATAACGCCAACTAGAGGACGAAACTCATCAGTTAATAGGCTTCCTCTTATATATATACCTATATATATATATATATATATATATATATATATATATATATATATATATATATATATATATATATATTTCGGTCGAGCACTCTGGAGAGAAAGCGCGAATATGTAAACAGTGACTACTATTTTTGATAATGCAAAGCTCTTCTATGAATTGAAACCTCTCGGTCACTGGCGATGCCAAATCAGTTAGGTTTCGATCCCGGCTTGAGGCATCGGATTTCTAGTCACACTGATGAGCTGTGATACAGCGAAATAGTCTATCTGTGACTGACAATATATATATATGTGTGTGTGTGTGTGTATATATGTGTGTGTGTATGTGAATTCGTTTGTATATATTATTTACTTATCTATATATACAATTCCGTGACTTCCATGAGTCCATCACACCCTCTAAAATAGCCGTACACTGAACAGTGGAAATCTCGTTTTGAATAGCAAACATTTAGCAGGCTACAAAGAATATTTGGTTTTACTAGAGTCCTTAGCTTAGTCTAATAAATTTTCATTAATTTTGAGGGGAAAATTAAACGTTTTCATTATTTAACATACAAAACATTCGAACTAGTTTAAAACCATTTAATGTTTCAAATAGCAAACACTTACTTAATGAACTGTCAATATTGTTTTTTGCATATCTTTTCTTTAAGTTTCCAGTTCGCCTTGCGTTTACGAGAATTATAAAGAAATCACAAGACTAAACGCTTTAAAATGTTGGAATTTTGGTTTCAGAAACAAACATTTACGCGTAGTCATTTCTATGTTGTATGCTCAAGAGTAAGAAATTTATTTTCCGCTGCTAAAAATAAAAAAAATAAAATTTTCTTAAAGTATATTGTTTAAAATGAAGTCATGGAAAGTTAAATTAAATAATTTATTTAACCGCGAATTAACGTTTTTGGTATATTTTTTTCCAAGCTTATTCAAATTTCATCTATTGGTTTGCGAAATGGAACGAAACGTAGAATTTGTAAATCTCGACAACTTCAACAATATTAAATACTGTCAGAGTTTCAACACACTAATGCTTGGTGCTAAAAAAATTCTAGTTTCTTTAAAAATCCTATTTAAGAGATGCGCGTTTTCGAGCAAACATTGCTTTTTTCATAAAAAGAGTAAATTTATGTCTACCGGCCAATGTAGTCAAGAATCTTAAGTAAGAAAAATGTTACTTCCGGTAATTTTCAAGCCTACAACCTGGGAAGACGAATCAGACAGGGAAGTCTTTGTCAAGCAAGTAATATTCACTTACCTTTTTTTCATTATACGGTAGGGACCACAAAAAGTAAATTCATTTTAAACATAGAATAAATAGTGTCAAGATAGAGGCATCTTAAGCTGGTATTCCAGATTTTGCCAGCTAAAGTAAACGCACTTGTTGCCTACAGTTTTCTTCAAACAAGTTTTAGATGTCCGTCTAAAGTATACATCTCAAGCGAATGAAGGCTCACACAGACGAGATAATTTCAAATAATTGCGATAAATCAGTGCTTAATTAAAAGAATGTCTTGTAAACTAATATTTAGGCAGAATCGAGGAGTTTGGGGTCGAACTGTCTGGGTCATGGAACTGCCTACGGTTCACATGATTGATTATCAATTAATCAGCAAAGATTAATTGAATTTTTTAATAGCTTCGTATTATCAAGTATTTGTAGTTTGTTTTGCTATTGAAAAGCGAAACAAAGTCAAATTTGTTACTGATTTTCTCGTTTTTTTTTTATCAAATAATACTATTTGTTTTACTTTCGGAAATTTCGATTGAGAAATAATAATTAAGCAGTTTTTACCTGAAAACAAATCACATTTTGAATAGAATACAACTCTCACTGTCGTTATTTTTTAATTAATTTCTCATTATCTGCGTGTCTGGGTGCTAACTAAGACGGCTACGAACTACAGTACTTTGATGCTGTATTTTCAACCTGACAAATTTCAATTTAAATCATTTAAGTTGATAGGCACCTACCTTTTACAATAGTAACGTTAAAGGAACTATACTGGAAACAAACGATCTACATAAGGATAGAAAATGACTTCAGCAGATATACAAAAAACAGAAAGGGTGTAAGACAAGGATGTGTCTTCTCACCGGACTTATTCAACCTATACAGTGAGGCGATTCTGAGACAATTAGAAGTCCTATCAGGATTCATTATTGGCGGCTACAATCTTAACAACATAAGGTATGCAGATGAAACAGTGTTGATAGCAGACAGAAAGAAAGCTACAAAAGCTCCTACAGAAAGTAGTGAAGGAAAGCGAGAAGACAGGGTCAAATATCCATTGTAAGAAGGCAAAATACATGGTTGCTAGCAAAAGAATAAACCCAAAGTGGGAATTGCAAATCGGAGATACCAAAATCAAACAAGTGAGGAAATTGAAATATCTGGGATGTGTTCTTTTCTAACAGAATATGGAAGAAGTAAAACTGAAATTGAAATCCAAAGTCGTATTGGGATAGCCAAAGGAGCATTCCAGAAACTAAGCAGAGTAATAAGAAATAGAAAATGTCGCTAGAAACAAGGAAAGAGTACTAAACAGCTTTGTGATAACTCTCCTGCTGTATGACAGTGAGTGATGGACGTTCTCCTTAAAGATGAAGAGGAGACTTGAAGCAACAGAAATGTGGGTCAACAGAAGGATGCTGAGGATACCAATTGATAATATGAGTCAGTAGCATCTAATCAATCTCGTCCGGTGAAGTGTTAGAAACTAAATCTGACATTCATTCCTCGGGTGGCCGGAAAAATATGATGAGATTTTTGTCCGCACACAGAGAGAAGCGAAGGAAACACTTCTCAAGATAATATTCATCTCAGCGGGTTATATGTTTTTAGTAAGGTCTTTTAGGTTTCTAGGAAGGTGATTAATTCGACGGTTTAAAAAAATGGTGTCAGCTCAAAATGGGGAGGGACTAAAATAACGTTTACAATATTAAGAGATAATATCCATTATAAAAATCCATTATAAATAAAATTCTAAAAACATTATTTATATGTATGTATGTTTGTGTGTGTATATATATATATATATATATATATATATATATATATATATATATATATATATATATATATATATATATATATATATATACATATGAATATATATATATATATGAATATATATATATATAAATACGAATATATATATATATGAATATATATATATATATATACGAATATATATATATATATATATATATGAATATATATATATATATATATATATATATATATATATATATATATATATATATATATATATATAATTCCCTAGAGGAAAGAATTTAGGTACAACTCAATATCCAAGAAGGAGTAAGAATATAATATAAAAGGCTCAAACACTAATATTCCATGGTTATATTTTAACATTGGAATCGTAATCACGATCCAATTCATCAGACCTACAAATTACGATTCCAATGTAATAAATTATAATCATGGAATATGAGTGTTTGAGCATTTATATATATATATATATATATATCGTCGCAGCAATATACTAACTGTATTCGGAAAATGAAACATCCCTTAAACTCTAAAAACATACACACAATCCATACAGCCAATTAAAAATCCCAAAACAAAATCATCCTTGATAATGGCTAAAAGTATAGCCGAAAGCGCTCGGGATTTTAGAACATTTGAACAGTTTCTACACACTCTGTGTTAACAAAATTAAAAAGTTGTTCGAAAACAAGAAAAAATAAATAAGAAGCTTAATCATAATACCTTGTCTGTCGTCTTTAACACAACACACAGGCACACACATATACCCATGTATATATATATATATATATATATTCACACTGAGGAGCTGTGATACAGCGAAACAGTACTGTCTGTGAATGACATAATTTAGCTCTTGAAAATACATTTCAATTGAGCACTGTTGAGTGATAAGGTATTTCTATAAACAACAGCCACCTGCACTAATGCAAAGCTCTTCAGTAAAATGAATGGAGCACTTTGGCTGATTGGCATTTGTTTACATTTGTAAAAACAATACGATAGATTTAGTTGTGTAACTCTACCGAGTGAAGATAGCTCAGGCTGAAACCAAATTAGTTGTGTTTCAATCCTGGCTTGAGGCATTCAAACGTCTAGTCACATTGAGGAGCTGTGATACAGCGAAACAGTGCTGTCTATGAATGACACACACACACACACACACACACACACACATATATATATATATATATATATATATATATATATATATATATATATATATATATATAAAAATATATAAATATATATACATATATATATATATATAAATGAATATAAAATATCGCAAGTGGAGTGTTGGTGTTAATAAAATAGTACTCAATGCAATATAACAGAGCTATTTTATATATATATATATATATATATATATATATATATATATATATATATAAACATAAATATATATATATATTTAAGTGATTCATCGAGTCTGAAACCTCAACAGAATGCAGAAAGCACTGGACGGCCGTTTCGTCCTACATTTGGGACTCATCAGCAGTGCGCATCCACTACCGACTCGATGAATCACTTAAATATAATTATCAAATTCTCCTAATAATTTCAAATATATTTCATTGCTTGAACCGGCTTCTAATGCTCTGGGGTGAGCGGCTTGGTGATAGTAGTCGTGGCTCCAGGGGACACAGTTCTACGGTTGAAGAGAATCTCAGTAGAGTTCCACCACGGATTATGTGAGTGAGCGGCGCTATATTGAGTCTGATTTGCTGCTTCTTTGTCACCGAGGCCCGTTGGAAGAGTTGGTATGGTGTTTGCTTGACAACCTAACTGTCAGGGTTTCAATTCTCAGTAGTGGATGCGCACGTGTTGTGGAATGCAACTGTGTCTAATACTGGATTTTAAAATTCGACACATATAAACTAGGGTTAAACAAAGACTTGGGTATTTTAAATCTGTATTTATATTTCAATTTCTTTAGATATAGTTAAAAAACCTTTTTCAACAATATCTAAAATACTATCGTTAGATTTACGTTAGAAATATTCAAACACATTTGCATTCCACATCACGTGACAACCGCGTCTCGCGACGGACGCTACTTGTAAACAAACTTCCGAACACAGTTATTTAATCAATTTCTGAGGAAGGATCGAGGCGATCTGTAATATCAATATAAATATATAAAAACATATAAATAAATACTTTCACAAAAAAAAACATTTTTTTTTTTTTTAATTTGCAACTTTTCAGTTGTTTTATCCATATTATATACATATCAAGAAAGTATACGTGGCTTCTCATTATGCTATATATATATATATATATATATATATATATATATATATATATATATATATATATATATGATAAATATACATATCATCTCTCACAGGTAGCACGACTCGGAGATTTATGCACAATGCAATCTTCAGGTGTTGAGTAGAAACTGTTACATAACTTAAACTTTAACTTGGTTCGCGCAATGCTAGCACCGTCCATGTATTTTACAGGGATTACGGTATTTTATTTCAACAATATATGTTGCAAGTAAAATCGACAGGAGTTTTATTTACACATATAAAATAAACCGGGACAAATATTTTAAATAAATAAGGATTAATCGTATTTATTAAAATAATATATTAAAACAGACAGACCTAAAACTATGTGAAAAGTTCATTTACTTTTGTTTAAAGTTGAGATTATTGTTTTATATTAAATGTAAAGGGAGTTTTCTGTTTTGTTTTTAATTATTTTAAATAATTAAAAAAAATTATTTTAAAAAATTTAGTTAAAAAATTATATAAAAAATAAACGGATCTAGAGAGCATAATGAGAAAGGCCATAATGTGCATTAAAGATTAATCTGGATCGAAGATATTAATTTAATACCTATATGTTACTACCAATAACCACCAATAACTTTATTTATTGTTTTAATGTAAATAATTTTTCAGCAAGGCATAATTTACACCTATCGCCTTTCTTATTATAAGAATTGATTTGGATAATATATATATATATATATATATATATATATTGTATGTCGGAAGATTTTAATATTTTATTTTTTTAATATTTTTTATTGTTCAATATATATATATATATATATATATATATATATATATATATATATATATATATATATATATATGTATGTATGTATGTATGTATGTTGCCTGTACCTGGGATGCTTTACACACAGCCCAACATTTTTGTTAAGAGTTCCAGGCTGTAGGTAGTTGACACTTTTGCATACTTTAGAAGTGCACTTCCTTGGGATGGCTCTCTGGACGCAGAAGTGAATTACCGCATTAAAAGATCGAGTGAAGTATTCAGAAAACTTGAATAAGAAAGTATAGTCTGATCGTAACATCTTAAGCACAAGATCGGCATCTACGAAAGAGTTGTCTTAACCACACCTTTACGTATATTCATATGAAGCGTGAACCAATAATCGACAGCCAATGTCTTAGAACGTTTTCACGAGCAGTGCCTGAGACGAATCTTGGACATGAATTGGCAATCTAGTACATCAAACATAAAAGTTATTCGGCGCGTAAACATAGCCAGCATAGAGAAACTACTTCACCGTAAATCAAATGCGTTGGGCAAGTCATCTGTGACGTATTGCGGATGACAAAAAGACTTTTTATGGTGAGCTAGTATAAGGTAATCGACCGGCTCATAAGCCCCCAAAACGTTTCAAGGATGTAGTCAAATGTAATCTAAAGACACTTGGCGTCGTACCACGTGAGGAGACTGAAATATTAACAACAGAAACATATGTTTAGATGCCATAGAACAGCATCATCAATTTACGAACTGCGTCTGCTATTCCGCGACCGTTATCGCTGCAGAGCAATCTTCTATGGCAACATAAGAGAATAGCATCTTTGATAGTGAATATCTTTGTTTAAATGTGCTCATATCCACTCTGAAGATGGCTCATCTGAGCCGAAATCTTAGATCAAGGACAGCATGATAAAAAATAAAATAAGAAAAATAAAATATCCAAATGATTTTCTTTATTTTCTCCCGAAAAATACGAAGTTTAGAACGGCTCATGATCAGACATAAGAGACATTCCTTGTTATGTTTAACAATGTATGTTGGATTAGTGATCTGCTACCCCAATACACGTATATATATATATACACATACATATAAATATATATATATATATATATATATACATGTATATATATATATATATATATATATATATATATATATATATATATATATATATATATTGCATCTCTTATACTAATATATATATATATATATATATATATATATATATATATATATATATATATATATACATATATGTTGCATCTCTGATATTAATATATATATATGTTGCATCTCTGATACTAATATATAAATATATATATATATATATAATGTATCTCTGATACTAATATATATATATATATATATATATATATATGTTGCACCTCTGATACTAACATTATATATATATATATATATATATATATATATATATATATATATATATATATATATATATATATATATATATAGAATTGGTTTGGTGCCTATCTTTGGCTTCCTAAGCAGCTAAGAATCGAAGATGCGTTCAATGCTTTCCGACCATTGCATCAGGTGATATACGAAAGACTGATGCGCTGAGATAGACAAGTAAGTATGCTTACTAGCTGAAGAGGAATTATTGCAAGGAAAAGGAGAAATGGATTCGGACGGTAACAAGCTAATAAGAATAAACCATATTCATAGATATAAACAGTTTGCTATAGACAAATATGCACACACACACACTATATATATATATATATATATATATATATATATATATATATATATATATATATATATATATATATATAAAGGGAAGAGGTTATAGTAGTTCCAACGAGAGAAAAGTGTGTATAATAAAAATAAGAGAGAAACCGCAAACGTTTTTGGTTGTAATGTGTATTTTTTTAAAAAAATATATTATGCTTTATTTTACGTAATTTTGCTGCACGTGTTTCCGGTCTCGCGATCTTCATCAGGCAAAGGGTAGGCCCGAAAGATGGGAACGAGTAGCACCACAGTTCCAACGTTCGTATCATTTAATTTAAAAGAAGGCATAATAATAAATAGAGCAATATTCTTTAATTTAAGTCAATAACTTATAGTGTTTGTGGGCTATACGCTGATCTAAATTAAAATGACATAAATTGAATATAAGGTAAAGGCAGAAGCGAAAATGAAGATGCTGTCTACCTTAAATGGGACATGACCCAGTGATTAAGAATAAAAAACAGCAATCCGATGCCAAACCAGGGCAGATGTAAATGCCTACAATATTGTATAGCACATACACAATG
>OZ038496.1:6356697-6361697 GCA_964036315.1 Acanthosepion esculentum
TATCAGTGGTCTATATATATATATATATATATATATATATATATATATATATATATATATATATATATATTCCCAAGAGGATAGAATCCAGACAGAACTCAATGTCCAGGACAGAGTAAGAATATAATATAAAAGGCTCAAACACCAATATTCCATGGTTATAATTTATTACATTGGAATCGTAATCACGATCCAATTCATCAGACCTACAAATTCAAAAAGCTTTTTGAATTTGTAGGTCTGATGAAATAGATTGTGATTACGATTCCAATGTCATAAATTATAACCATGGAATATTAGTGTTAGAGCTTTATATATATATATATATATATATATATATATATATATATATATATATATATATATATATATGAAGAAATATAGTCTTAAGGTGTGCTATATTTATGGGACAAAGTGGTCAATATCAGAGATAGAGCGTGTGTAAATATAAAAGTGAACATCGAAGTCAACATTTAGAGGTGACAGTCTGTTTCATGCTAGATACAATCGTCAGGCTTGACGATTGCATCTAGCATGAAACAGACTGTCACCTCTAAGTGTTGACTTCGATGCTCATTTTATATATATATATATATATATATATGCAATTATGTATTTCAGTAGCAAACTCTCTGTTATGTAAGTTTCATTAAAAACGACTGACAAGGTACAGTGATTAAGTTTATATATAATTTTTCATATCTCATGATTTTTTTTTCTTTTCTGAAGTTAAATTATAAAAATTACTACCCAAGGCTACAGTAGCCCGTCTATCCTGCTATTCTCCCATACCGAGGGGGAGAAGAGATGTATTGATAACTTTCACAATGGTTAGGGAATGTAATGTAATCCAAGTTACTATACATTAGTCCACCGTCCACACACACAGACACAGACACACACACACACATGCACACACACAGACACACAGACATATATATATATTGTGTATATTTTGGCAGCATGTTTTCATTAAGACATGTTTCTTCCTTCGAAAGGCTTCCAAGAAACATTAAAAATATTTAGACAACACTTATTTAATGAGATATGTCTTAATATATATATATATATATATATATATATATATATATATATATATATATATATATATATATATATATGTAAGTGTGGATGGTCCTGCACAAAAACTTCGCCACTATAATCAAATAACTTGTGCTGTTGTCGGGCTGTCTGTTTCATTGGAACTGATCTGCTTGACCCTCATACGTCGAATTCGACAGGAGAGTCGAGTATATATATATATATATAGATAGTTATGTAGTTAGGTAAATCAAATGACCAGATATAAACCACCGTATACTCGCGTGTCGGCGTCCATAGACAAGCAACCAAATGGATAGACATTAAATTTATTCATTTATTTATAGTGCTAGATGTGTATATACACACCAAATATATATATATATATATATATGTATATATATATATATATATATATATATATATATATATATATATATATATATATATTTAATAAATATACATATATTTATACGTACGTTTTCGGTGCGCGATTTAAGTTTCTCTGGTTTTCCGGCTCATCAGGCACAAGGTACATCTTATGTTTTTATGAAAATGCACAGACTTGATATGGAAGGAACGCTGCTTAAACATTGCAACCAGTAAAAAGCACGGAAATATGTTTTATCAAATGTTTCCTCAGACATGAATATACATGGACAATTCTAATTCCACTCCTGAATGCGTGTATATATATGTATGATTATACGTATTTGCATCTATCCAAGGACACGTGAACACACCCACAAACACAGACACACTCAGAAACATTCACACACTTATATATTGTGATTTTCTAAGTGCAGTATAGATGTGGCACAATGCCAAAAGTATGCATCGCCCAGTGTGGATCGAACTCATTACTCAGTCATAAATAATCTAGCTGTTATGGGATCTTACCTGTAACGATAATGAACTCTTCCTGACACTATAAATACGGCGCCTCTCAAGAGAGACGGAACGAGTCGAGACGGAATCGAGTCGAAACAATAGTAGTTCACTCTAAACCAGACTGGCAGTCATACTAACACCTTCAACTTCTTGTATTATTATTCTGTTGTAATATATCTTTGTTATTCCTACTCTTGTCTTCGTGTTGTTCTTCCTTCGTCCTAACCTTGGACCATAACAGTGGCGCGAGGATATTGGACCATAACTGTGGCGACGAGGACTGGAGAAACCAATTCTACGCGGAGGGCATTAAAAAAAAGTATACTGAAGAAACAAATTCTACGCGAAGAATCCTAAAAAAGGATATTGAAGAATATTGAAAAAAACAAGTTCTACGCGGAGAAACAAAAAAAACTTTTTGCTATCGGTCGTCCGTAAGAGAGGCGACGTAGGAAGCGAAAAAAAAAGTTCTACGCGAAGATAAAAGAAAAATGTTTTTGGAGACACCAACTTTACAGTGGTAACAAAGACGAATTCTACACAGGACAATGTTTTCGTACTAAGGTTCCAGAATAACAGGTAACAAAGACCTGAAGTCTACACTAAGGAAAAATACTTACACATAATTACGGTAAACATGGGAGACATTAAGGCAACAATATTGGAACTAATAAAAATGCAATTTGAGCAGAAACAGAAAAAAAGAAGCATCTTGAACTACAAGAATTATTACTACGGGCAGTAACAAATAAAGGGCAAAATTCTGAAAATGAAGCGGCATTCTCGCAAAATGCTATATGGAGCTCTATCGAAGTCTTCACTTATGCACCGGACGAAGACAAAACCTTCGCGGATTACTTCAGAAGATATGAAGATTTATATGAGTTTAAATGCTGGAATTGGTCAGATGCGAAAAAAAGTACGTCTACTACTGATGAAACTAGGTCAAGCGAATACACTAAATTCGTAGACTACATCCTACCGAGGAAAGCGAATGAGTTGACTTTCAAGGAAGACGTAAAACTTTTAACATAATTATTTAGTCTGAACACTTCACTATTCCACAAAATGTTTAAATCTAACAAACAAGGATATCGAAGACTATATAACATTCGCTTCCATAATAAACAAACACTGCGATGACTTTAAGTTATCTGAACTCAGCCCGGACAATTTTAAATTGGCTGAAGACTGTCAGAGATGTGTAAGCGTACAAAAGGACTCGAAATATATAGAAGTGTCTGGCATCGCTCACATACGAAAAGTACAACGACAAACACGTTTTTGTCCCTCCTCAAAAACAAACCAAACCCATTATTCTACTTCAAAAACAAGACAAACCAATTATTCTACTTCAAAAAATCAAATGAAATATCAGGAGTTACCACCCAGTCCATGCAATCGCTGTGGGACTTTGCATTGGTACAAAGATTGTCCATACCGCTATAAGACTTGTCTGTCGTGCAATAAAGTGGGACATAAAAGTTCGCATTGTTGGACTAGGAAAGAAAGCAGAAGCCGAGTAAGAGTCACTAGAACTGACCAAGCGGACCAGACAAATATACGAAAATACGTATAAGTAGAAATGTTAAACAAAAAATCAGAATACAATTGGATTCCGCATCAGATTTAACAATTATTAACTTACAGACGTGGAGGAAATTAAACAAACCCACCATGTTGAGAACCGATAAAACAGCCAGGTCGGTAACAGGAGAAAAATAAAATTTGAGGGAGAAGTTATTACAAATGTGACATTCAACGGAATGACCAAAAAACTAAAAATGTACGTTCTCAAAAATACAGAAAACTTATTTGGAACTGACTGGATGCAGAAATTTTACCTCTGGGATTTACCGATAAATACGTTCTGCCAAAAAGTGAAAAGTTTATCGACCGAGGCAGATAAATTAAAGGAAAGTTTCCCCGATGTATTTTCAGCCGGTCACGGGAGGTGTAAAAAAATGGCGGCAAAAATAGAAATGAAAGAAAATGTACAACCCATTTTCAAGAAGAAAAGGAATGTACCTTTCGCGACACTAGAAAAAATAGACCAAGAGTTGGATAGACTCGTGAAAACCGGTATATTATACCGGCGATCATCTATAAGTCATGTCCGGAGACAGATCGACCGTGGTCGAGAATACATGTAGATTTTGATGGTCCATTAGATGGTTTCTACTATTTGATTGTAGTAGACAGTTACAGCAAATGGCCAAAAGTATTTCGTTGCAGAAAACCTACTTCTGAGACTACTATAAATTGCCTTCACGAGCTGTTTGCTCGTTTCGGTGTGGTTGGTTGTCTAGTCACCGAAAATGGGACACAATTTACATCTGCGGATTTTCAAGAATTTTGTGAAACTCTTCAAATTAAACACATCAAATCCCCGCCATATCACTCAAGATCAAACGGGCAAGCGGAGAGATTTGTAAATACACTAAAAAGAGCACTAAGGAAAGCTTATGACGTGCCAACAGAAAAGGCGTTACAACAATTCTTGCAAGTATATCGAATTACACCAAACAGTACTACGTCATCGGCATTATCGCCCCCGGAAGTGATGTTTGCGGAAAAATTACATCGGTATTCCACAAATTACTACCAAAACAAACAAAGCAAGCACCAACGTCGTACGTACCAAAAATAAAATTTAACCCAGGAGAGAAAGTTTTTTTCAAAATGTACAAAAACAATACATCCTACTGGGAGCAAGGTAAAATAGAGAAACGGATCGGGAACATGATTTGCATAATTCAGGGTCCCAAGTTCTCGCATAAAAGGCATTTAAATCAAATAAGAGACTGTTAGAGGATTCTAACGGTCCACCTCAGGAAGAGGAAGAAGTGATGGACACGATATTCGACACATTCGATATGCAACGGCCTCAAGCAATATGAGAACCGCGAAAATCGACCAGGAAAAGAAAATTTACAGAGCTTTTGATGATAAATCCAAAGGAAAAATATTATTAAAGACCCATACGAGGTAAAAGCATTGGGAGGGGGTGTTATGGGATCTTAACTGTTACGACAATGAACTCTTCCTGACATTATAAAGACTGTGCC
>OZ038496.1:6364197-6391697 GCA_964036315.1 Acanthosepion esculentum
AGTATTGCTGCCATATATGGTCTGGAGCCCCTGCTGTTTGCCTCAGGGTTCAAGATCCAGAGACAGATATGCAATGTAATTGGCCCTGATCTGTCATTTCGTCTGCAGTCGCTCTCTCACAGACGCGCCGTTGCCTCGCTCTGTCTTTTTTACAAATACTTTCACGGTAATTGCTCCGAGGAGCTGCTTTCGCTTGTCCCTAAAAAAATGACAAAATTTATTAAGAACTACAAGGACAGGAAGTTGTAGAGAGCCATGATCATCTATGTCCTGAGGGGACAACATTAACATTTTGGGCATCATTTTTTTCAGATTCTCTATTTTTCTTGGCGTTAAATCATTCCCCACCCTCATCTGTTAAACAGAAATATTTTAAAATTAAATAGAAACTTATATTAGATTTTGAGAAGGACTTTCAAATGTGATCAAAGCTTAAATGAGAAAATAGGGAGTCCACAATGTTTTCTTCCTTCAGAAAAAAAAATATTTCGTCTTTGATCCATATTTGTCCAAATGACTCAGTCAGGTTATGTGCAATGCGAGATACACGCTTAGGCGATCATGTCATCTTTCGATATATAACTGACGAGGCAGATTTTTTTCCCGCAGTAGTCGTTTTCTTTCTGCGGTAGGCCAGTTGCCACCCAAGGCTATAGAACTCCCGGTCTGTTTTGCTATTTACCAATAGTTTCCGAGCAATGTTAAGTCAGTTATGTGCCATGAATGAGACACGCTTAGGCGATCATGTATCTTTTTATATATGACTGACGAGGCAGATTTTTCCTGCAGTAAGTTGCAATTTTTTTCTGCGGTAGACATGTTGCTATAGAACCCGGTCTGTCTTGCTATTTACTGGGGGAAGAAACAGAGGTTTCATAACTTTCCCAAGGGTATTAGCACGTAAGTGAATGTAATGGATTTGACTGGGATTCGAACTCGGCTCTTCGACTCCTCAATCCGAGCTTCTATCCATTACTCCATCGTACCTGCTCTTAGACTTGTAGCTACATAGAAATGATTTTCTACTTTTAAAGAAATACTTTAAAAAATGTTATGTATTTTATACTTTCCCGTGTAAGCGTATATATATCTTGTACTGATGATATAGTACTGATAAATACAGAGTCCAAACGAGCTGACAGTCGTTAATAGTATTTACTTGAAGAAAGTGTGTGTTGTGGAAGATACAGTCGCCTATTCTAAGATTAATATGAGACAAAATGAACATCCCCGTCTCCGCAGGGAAATGAACCCTGGCTGTAACCGAGAAATCCCTGAACCTCTGCTTTTTACTGTTGCAATATTTAATTGAGATTTGCTCCCGAGTGCCTTGGCTTATTAGAAAAGTCGTTTACCTTTTGCGTCGAGGTGATTATTTAAAAAAAAAAAAAAATTATTTTTGGAAATTTTGTCAGAGTGTGCGACTCGTTCTGTCAGAAAAGTAGGAAGTTTCAGTCTACACAGACACACACGCACAAACGTACTCACGTACACACACACGCATATAAAACAGAAAACACTGAGAATTACAAAATACACATACACTCATACACACTGAAATCACATATTTAAAAAGGAAAAAACTTATATGCACGCATTTACAAAGAAATATAAAAGCAGTGTACCATATCTATGCAACCACACGTATACCTAGACCTGTAGAAAAACACATACAAGCTATACAGAGAACTGCTACACACAAACATTCATACATAAAAAAGTACAACGACATAAAAACTGAAAAAAAAAAACAGTCAGTTAAAAAAAGCACATTAGCATAAATACGGCCATAAAACGCATTTACAAGTGCGGCCTTATCGTATTCTCCTTAACTTTATTTCAACAGAGATATTAAATTTAAATAAAGCCAGATTTTGTTGGAAGACAATTCTGGATTCTGGCAGACCTGGAGGATGTGATGTTCTGCGAAAAAAAGGTACGGTAATTGTAATCATTCAGTCATCGTGACGCACACACAGTATAGTCTTAATGTCGACAAAAAAAAAAAAAAAACTCCACTGAAGTCTCTGTTAACGCATGCGTTGTAAGGTCCAGTTTTGATTGGATTCCAAGTTGCATCAAAGAGGTGTATCCGGTCCTCAAGATATTGAAGATGGTTGAATACTTTGCGGACAGACTCTGTGTGTGTATTCGCTGTTAGCTTACTAGGCAGACGATACATCAAAGATAGACGAGTATCTACATATCCATACGCAACAAGATACACTCGAAAATACATATAAATATATGCGTTATATGATCACAGACTATGGCGAACATGTTTCGTGATGGAAAGAAAGACATGACGCAGTTAAAGATCTATATAATATGCAAACAACACATTGAAAAGAACACGCACATATTTTCTTCATTCTTTACAGCATACATCCACTTACATAAATTTTCTGCGAAGCACATGCTCTCATGGAAGGTCATCTTTTAACGTTTCATCTCTTCATATTGTCAATTTTCTATCCAGGAATATCAATTAAGAAATTTGCTAAAGACTTCTGGATGATTTTTTACAAATAGATTTAAAATTCTAATCATGTAAGGTGCCTCAAATCGTACATCTAAAATCCATTTCGTTGCCGCTGTAGTAATTTAATGTGATATTTTAAAATGTTTCTCCTTTTTCCTTTCCCTTTTCCCTATCTTCGTCTGTGAGTTAAGCTTTATTGCCTCGTCCAATCTGTTAAGTGCTTGAAAAATGTTTCATTATCGAAGAAATCATTTTAAACATGTACGAGGTTTAACTTATTCCAGTTGGCATTATTTGATATTTATTCTTTTACTAAAAGAATTCACCAAAGATGAGGCTCAAGAGCAATACAATGTAGAGGAGTACTGAAAGATTTGTATGATATTAATGTAAGAATAGGAAGTGATGTCTACGAGCACGAATAATGATTGACATTTGAATCGCTGAAGCCAAAATTGTAGTTGTAGCAAAAAAGTAGCAATTCTTGGGGGGTAAAAAAAACCCTCTCTTCTTATTATATTTTTGTCAATTCCAAATACCGATATCTGCTTCCCCAACACCCCCGCCACGATTCTTCCCAAGAATACTTTGTAATTCGCAGATAATATTGACCAGGTAGTTGTGGAGATTCACAATCGCCCTGAGACGAGGCTGCAGTCCGTTTCATATTCAAAATCTTTCAATCTCTTTAAAAGAAATCAAAATATATTAAAATGTACAAAAATTTATAAAAAAAAAACTAATAGTGCAGTTTGCTGCCTGCATGCAGAGTACTACGCTAAACAATATACGGATACCCTATGTTGGCATAGCCTGTTGTCTGCAGTCTCCGCTCCAGTCTCTCTCCAACTTGCGTTGTTCAATCATTGTTCCCTTGCGTTTCGTTCGTTTGCAACATGTGTTGTAAATATCCGTTTTTTTCAACGAAATTTTGAATGAAATATTATTTTACAAAATATCCCGCCCTTTATCAACGAATTACCGAGAATTTCATTCAATCCAATAATTACTTAAGTTCTGGTAGACTTTTTAAATATATTATGCCAGCTAAAGCTTTCGTAGAGTCGGTTGAGCAAAGGTTATTAACTCTGTTGTAGCAGCCCAGAATGTTTCCGGCTATAGTTTAGTCTCGTTCAAAATAACTACCAATGTATGTCTGGGGCTATCCTATTTCATATCTCAAGATATAAAATAGTCTAGTGTAAACTGTATAACATATGTCAGTATAGAAGTCACTTTTACTATTATCAACTGTTTTTCTTAACTAGAATGATATTCGAGGACTACAATCAACGAACTGGTAATAATGATTAATAGAAATACCTTCAACAGTAATGAGCTTATCTTATTTTTTTCTTCAACTAATACAGCTGTTGTGTAAGAATTAATGGTGTTTATACAAAATTGTATACAAATAATATAAAATTGTATATAGAAAATGCTTATATTTCCTGGCCTTTTTATTGCGAGCTTTTCATATTCTTGCCGTAAAATAAAAGTGATGGAGTCTGCTGAATAATATACATTATATTATATGACAAAAGGCAGATATATATTATGGCCAGTGCTAATATAACCTAGCTCAGTTTATTTTATTATCGGGGGTATAAACTTGTCAGGCCAAGAATAAAGCGTATTTACTCTGGGGCACAAAGTGAAGATCAAGTTAACTCGATATAAATGCATCGACTGACTGGTTTCCGTTTACGGCACATACAAGCCGCAGATACTGGCTCGTGTCAAATGTGAAATGACCAAGCACATTTTGGTTTATACCCTTTTCCGATTTACCAAGTGTTATTGCCAGACTGAAAAGGAACTTATCCTAGATTTCGCGTCCGTTCACTTACTCTGTTCGTGTCTGTTTGCACATATATATATATTTTAATTCAACAACTGACATAAAAATACTTCTACAAATAAAAACACCCTTAAATTTCCCTTTTTTTTTTTACTGAATCATTACCAACACCTTCTTATAAAATCTTATAATCATTTGAGATTTTAGGGTTTAAAAATTAATTCTTTCTTGTCTCCAAATTTACAAGGAATGACTTTTTCAGACTAGAGGGGGGTTGTATTAATCATCTACCTTATTCAAAACTTATTCAAATTAAGTGTGTAAATGCGTGTGTGCCTGTATGTATTAATCGCAACACAGACATATATATATATATATATATATATATATATATATAGACATTAGATACGCGCATACAAAATCAAATGTAATGTTAGAACAAGGACAAAGAAACGGCTCTTTCTTTATACATACAATGTGTGAAAGCACGTGTCCACTTCAGCCGCTAACCAGGGGAGGTAACACAATTTCGGAGGCTAAGGGGGTACTGCCAAACCTGGCGACACAAGCAGCTTTTGCCACCGGACAGGTTATTGGCTTGTGTGTGTGTGTGCGTGTGTGTGTGTGTGGACGTGTCAGTCTCTACAATTTTGATACAACTGCAAGCGTTGTGTTAAAAGCGATTTACTTTTAATCGTTAAACAAAAGACAGCGCGCTCGTAACCCACAACAAAGCTATGCATATACATCACATAGACGCATACAATGTTTGATGGACAAAGAAGCAGCTCTTTTATTATATATATATATATATATATATATATATATATATATATATATATATATGTATATATATACTAACTCACTCCCGTTCACTCTCTCTCTCTCTCTCTCTCTCTCACACATATATATATATGATGGTGATGGACTCTCCCGTTCAGTTCGACGTATGAGGTTCCGACGACAACGAAGTAATTATCTGCATGCCTATAACGGGCATGACTTTTGAGACCGGCTTGAGAATTGCACAAAAGACCACAAACAGTACAGGAGAATGTATTGCATCCAAGTGTATCAGGAACACTGTTAGGTGTCTTATTTTGCTTTCTCGTTTCATGTAGTCGACTGATGCTGACTTCTCAGTGCAGCTATATCTATGTTGTACATCTTTAGCTCCAATGCGCCCTGATATATATATATATATATATATATATATATATATATATATATATATATATATATAATACATACATACACGAAGTTTAGAACGGCTCATGATCAGACATTATAGACATTCGTTGTTATATTTAATAATAATATATTTAATAATGTTGGAATAGTGATCCGCTACCCCAATACACGTGTGTATATATATATATATATATATATATATATATATATATATATTGCATCACTTATAACATATATATATATATATATATATATATATATATATATGTTGCACCTCTGATACTAATATATATATATATATGTATATATATATATATTGCATCTCTGATACTAACATTATATATATATACATATATATATATATATACATTTATATATATATATATATATATATATATATATATATATATATATATAAGTGAACATAGAAGTCAACACTTAGAGGCGACAGACTGTTTCATGCGAGATGCAATCGTCAGGCAACGAGTGGTGTTATTTTTCTCGGCTATTTATATATACGGGCCAGTGGTGCATTGTGGGTAGTCTATTTTGGCGGTTATTTTACCGGAAGTTGTTTATTTGTTTATTTATTTATTTGTGTCAAATTATTTTGCTTGCTTTTATTTAATTTTATTTTTATTTTTTATCTTATATATATATATATTTTATTTTGATCGGTGTTTTTATTAACGTAGTAAAAATTTGTTTATATAGCTTATTGTGGGTAGTCTATTATGGCGGCTATTTGCCGGAAGTCGTTTATTTGTTTATTTATTTGGGTCAAATTATTTTGCTTGTTTTCATTTTTATTTTTATTTTTATTTTTTATCTTATATATCTATTTATTTATTATTTTTATTTTGATCGGTGTTTTTATTAACGTAATAAAAATTTGTTTATATCGCTTATTTAATAGTTTTGTTTTTGTTTTGGAAGATAAAGCTATTTGTTGAATTTTGGGGTTGATTGTTGTAGTTTGTTCTGACTATTATTTTGGCGGGAACAGTTTTTAATTTATTTATTTGGATTGATTATATTTATTTGTTTTTTCTAAACGGCTAGTTTATCGGTATCGGTTGTTAGTTTATTTATATATTTGTATATATTTAGATCAATTTATTATACTTGTTGTTATTTATTTGTTACAATGTGTATTTTCGATTTTTGGTTTTCGATTTTTAAGTAACGCAGTATATTATTTTTCATTCATTTTTTTATCGTTATATAACAGTTATAGATATTTTTCGTCCGATTATTTGTTTTGATTTTTTATAGTCTAATATTTTGGTCATAATATTTTGATAATTTATTTATTATTTACTTTATTTATTGATTTTGTTCCTTATTTTTTATTCTATTTCGTCTATTCTAACAGGTGAGATTTGATAATTTCTTTGGATTAATTTATTTTGCTTATTTTTTTGTCATTTTGTTTGTTTATGTATTTATTTATTTTTTCCGGTTTCGATTTTTAAGTTACGTAGTAAAAATTTGTTTTCATGTCTGCATTTTGAGATTAACTCGGATCTTTTATTTAATAATTTATTTTGGTCTGGGAAGGCAATGATAGCTATTTTTTCCTCCAAGCAAAGATTGCTAGTTTTTGATAGGTTGTTGTAGGCTGATGATTTTTTCCTTATTTTCCAAGATATTTTGATGTGGTGTGCGTTTTGTTTTTTATTTCCCAGATATACTTAGAAAGCATTGTGCTGTTCGCATATTTACTATTTGTGAAAGATGTTTTGTCTACATAATTTCTTTGTTTCCATGGTCCTTCAGTTACTCCGATGTATACTTTTTCTTCATTATCTGGTGATTTATCGTGGTTTGGTAGATTACGTTGTTTTGCAAATAATTACCGTTTAAGGGACATTCGTTTTTTTATTCTGCAGTTCCACGTGGGTTTAATTTGTTCGTGTGGTTTGTTAATAATTTTCCTGTTGTGCTTTTTTATTATTTGTGCCATGTTCTCTGTGCAACTGTAGCTGATTTTTACTGTGTTTTTGTTGAATATTTGGTGTAGGGTGCTTGATTCTGCGAAGTGTTTGTGTAAAAGTTTGAAGAATATTTTTCTTACGTTTGTTTTTACGTTTTTGCTGTACGGTGGGTTGAACCATATTATATTTCTTTTCCTGTTGGCCTTTTTGTTTTCTGTGGTGAGTATGTGAGTGTTGCTGGGTATCCGCTATCTTTTAGGGCTGTTTCGTAATATTTCTTAACTTTGTTAAATATAGATTCATTGAAGGAATTGTCGGAAAGCCTGCGGTTAATCGATTTTGGTATCTGTTTGATTATAGAAGGCGGGTGGTTGGAAGATGTGTTTATATAGAGTGGTTTATCATTGGGTTTTCTTTATGGCTTTTCTTAGGTTGAAGGTAACATCTAGAAAATCTACTTCATTTAAGTTAGTTTTCATATCTATGTCGAATCCGTTATTTTTGAAAATCTTTATTATTGCTTTTCTAGTTTTGTCAGTGCTTTGTTTGTTACAGTTCTTTAAGATTATGAAACCGTCGTCCCTGTAGAGTCCTGTGTCATTTCTATCTATTATTTTGCTTAGTTTGTGTAGTAAGTAAACACCTAAGATTTCGCATGTCTCTGCACCGCCAAAACTTCCCTTTGTAGTGTCAATTATACCATCTTTCTTTATCCATGCTTCTTCATGGTGAAATAGTAATGATTTACGTAAGTGCTTAATGATGTCGATTTCGTTTGGTTTTATTATTATTTGTTCCTGAACTAAGTTGATGGCTTTATCTAACATGCGTTCTGTTATGGATGGGTAAAATTCTTTTATGTCAAATTGTAGGAACTGGCAATTTTGCTTGTTATTTATGCTGTGGAACCATTCAATAGTTGCTTTTGTGTTTTTTCCACTGGTTTACTTCTAACTTCTTCCTAAGTTCAGAATTAATTCTTTCTAATATCGTTTTACTTATTTTACCTAGTTCGCTTTTGGCTGGGTTTATGAGTCTTCATGCAGGGTTGGTTTTGGAATTTTCTTTGTGGTCTTTTAGTGTGATAAAGGCTTGCGTCTTGCTGATGCAACTTATTCGGTCATCTAGGTCTAATTTTTGGGCGATTGCTTTAGCTTCTTTATTGATATCGTGTTCTATTGTTTTAGGTGCCTTTTTATGTTGTTCTTGAGTAATTTATTGTGCGTAGGAGGGCTTAGTTTGTATAAATTTCTTGTTTTGTCAGCTGCAAAAAAAATACATTTGTTGAATTGTTTATTTTAGTTATATCTTCTTTTAGTTTTTTTTTAAATGCCTCTTGTCTTTTATGGAATTTTATGTTTCTAACTAGGTCAGTTAAGTCTTTTTCGAAGTCATCTAATTCTTTGGGGGGCATTTTTTTGTTTTGAAATAGCTTTATCTTCCCAAACAAAAACAAAACTATTAAATAAGCTATATGTTCACTTTTATATTTGCACACGCTCTATCTCTGATATTGAGCACTTTATCCCATAAATATAGCACACTTTAAGACTATATATATATATATATATATATATATATATATATATATATATATATATATATATATATATATGTAGCTATGGGTTAAATAGCTCAACTGCCTTGTGGAAATCTTCGGGAGAAGAAAGGTTAAGGAGTAAACCCTACACAAATCAGGAGTGGCACCCCTACGACAGATGGGCGGAACTCTGTGCTATATTCCGGCAACTCCTGCAGCCGCCCTGGTACCAAACTGTATTGGTTCATTCTTTCCTTTGGAGTCTACTAGCAAGGCTGAGAGGAGAAACTAGACGTCCGGGCAGCCCTGGTTCTCCAAACTTCCCGCCCGGTTCCGTGGCGCACTGGAGAGGAGACTCCAGCGTAGCGCTACGCCATCGTCTCCTGAGACGGACGGATATATATATATATATATATATATATATATATATATATATATATATATTATTATTTTTATTATATTTCGCATTTTATAATAAATGTATATATATATATATATATATATATATATATATATATATATATATTAAAATATATCAATTATAATATTTTATATTTTAAAAGCGATGTAAAATATTATATAATAAAAATATGATAGTAATATTTTGCTCTACGTTGTATTGACCCCTTTTTAAAAAAATAGTAAATGCTAAGAACTGTTTATTCACAATAGGTCTGTTCTATCTTTTTATATACATATATATATACATACATGTGTGTGTGTATATATATATATATATATATATATATATATATATATATAGAGAGAGAGAGAGATGTGTGTAGCCACACACACAATTTTAGAGCGAGAGAAAAGTAGAAAATGGATCAACCGACATTATCAAGTTATTGAGAGAAGCCATCTAAAACACGCAATCAGAATCTTGTCCTTCACGTCTGTGACAACGAAAGCGATGTGTCCATTCTTCAATTTGCCGCCCCCTTCCTGGTATTCTGAGTAAAGAATCTAATTGCTTCGAGGGACTGACACTGTCATAAGTTTGATCGGTAAGCCCGACCAGTGATTTATCGGGAGATTAAAGATCCCTCAAAGATATTGCCATGTGTAACGTGCTGTTCTTTAACATTCTTTTGCTGGGAGTCTGCTTATTCATTTTCAGTCCTGATCTCATTACAGTCGTTGGCAGAACTTTTGTTTGCGCTCAGAGAGGTTGGCACAGATTTAGAAGAACGCTTCTTTTAAAATTGATCTTTTATGATGATTCCTCTACAAAGGCGACAAGACAGAACTGAATAATTGTCACTCTTCAGCGTTGTAAATCTAAGTTGGTAAACAGCACAGATGTTTGACGGTTTCTCTAAGTTAGCGCACACATATATGAAAATAGCTAGCTAAGGACAGGCTGATATATATATATATATACACACACACACACACACACACACACACATATATATATATATATATATATATATATATATATATATATATATATAAAGAGAGATGTATATGTATAGACAGATATTAACCGGCTGATATATATATATATATATATATATATGTGTGTGTGTGTGTATGTATGTTCTATTAACCATAGAAATTAAAAACAGGAAAGAGCTACCACGGAAGATAGACAGATCGACGTTAAAAGAAAGATTTTATTTTATTTACAAAAAAAACAAAACATGGAAAAAGCCATGTGTAAGGTCTTGTCAAGTTGATTTATGTCTCGCCGACGGAGATAGAAAGAAAGGCAAATATGAAGATTTCGGCCAAACCACGTGCCGGTCATAAAAATTTCGGCTTGAGACGATCGCAGATACAGGAGAGGGAGAATCAATGTTAATTATCTTTCCAAGATATCATTTATTTATTTTTTATGTTACCACGAGAGAGAAGCAATGTGGCAGTTATAAAATTTCAGCATTGTCTCGACATAGATGAGAGGATTGTTATCATTTACTTTACCAACTGACGCTAAGACGTTGAATAGCAATGTCGCAATTGTAAAATTTTGGCATTGTCTCGACATAGGTGAGGGGTTTGTTATTATTTACCTTATCAACGTGTCGATTCAGACGCTGGGACGTTGAATAGCGAGATGGTGTATGTAAACGTTTGGCATGAGACAGAAAATAATAGAGAATTTAGATTTGGCGAGATAAGCGAATTTGATTTCTTAACAAGCCAAGATTCCATTATAAAGCTGACTTAACGAAAGGATCAGGTGGCAAACTTTGACAGTGATTGATGGGCCGGCAGAGAGTGAATTCTGGGTGGCAAAAAGATATGATAGGAATTTAATTTGCAATATGGAATTCGTAAAAATTTTGACCGATGGAAAAATGGAGAATTTTGTAAACAAAAATTCTGGATTATAATTTTAAGGTGGTCAGTTTAGCCACACCAGCACGGCTGAGATATCATTGGTCGGGTGGTAGCATGGGTGATAGGCGGAGGTGAATGGATGAGAAAGGCGGAGAAGTTGTTAACGCTCTCTGAAGGGATTGGTATGATATATTAATGTGAGAGAGAAAGAGTCTAGGAGGATAGCTCTCCTCCGAGATTCCCTCACAGATAACGGAGACCCACCCACGAAATGGAAAGTGGTTAATTTTCCAGAATGGGAAGTAATCAATTTTCCTGGCCTGACAACCAAGAGATTTACCGAGAACCTCAGGCCGCGTCTGGCCCACACCGGGTTTTGGTCGGTACCCATATAAACGAACGTCCTGTGGTCGTTCGGCAGTTCGAGTTGGAGACACAGTTGAGCTGGTTTTGGAGTTAGAGTCAGGGCTTAACCAGAGTGATGCCACGCAGAAACATTCCACGACCTCGCACTTCGCCTATCCTACCAATAGCAAGTTATACTGACGAACGAAGCCAAGCCAACACCTAAAAACTAAATTAGTTGACTTACGATACCAACCTGCTTGAAACATAGAAGTATCACATTTCGTAGGAAACGGGCTGGGAGAAAAACATGCTCCTGTATACAACAGAAGGATAAAGTTAAATTGTTATTTCTTAACATCCGTGAACATCTTGGGCTTTTCTTTTATTTATTTATTTTTTCTTTGCGCTTGTGCGATGTCACCTTCAATCTGGACTCAGCTTACACTATGGCCCGACGCTTGATTGATCTCGTCTACCTAAGATCAAAGTCACAACGTGGGTAGGTTAGACTTGAGATCGAAGCAGTTACTCCAGTAACCAGATGTTGCAAGTGAGCTGGGAACGATAGAGTTGGTATTGAACCGTTACAGCTGGTGAAGCCGTTAACATCGACGACCAGACTTCGATCCTGGACGAGCCATTGTTCCATATTGTTATCCTGACCGGGACACAGAGCTGGTGGCAGCGACAAAGAGTCAACACCAAAACGCCGGTAGAAGAACCATTACAGCTTTCCGCCGCGACTGAGAGTTGAACACTGGCCGACGGCTTGGTGTCACACACACAAACACACACACACACACACACACACACACACACACACACACATATATATATATATATATATATATATATATATATATATATATATATATATATATAACGTAAATCATTCATACGAAAAACAAATAATTTCCGTTATCTAAATTGAATACGCACTACATAATTGATATATATATATATATATATATATATATATATATATATATATATATATATATATATATATATATCCATTAGTTTAGATTGTGTTTAATTATGAAAGTGACTATTAGCACTCACTCGTGACCTCAGGGGGTTTGAAAATTAACAAGTAATAAGGTAAGCACTGTGTTCTTATATAAGTTTAAATCTGCTTCAGTGTCTATATTTTAACACTAGTTCGTTCCTTATGTATATGATAAATTAAGTTACATGAAGACTTTGTTATCCTTTCTTACACTTTGAAACATGACCACCGATTTACCGGTGGTAGAGAAAAATGACTCATTTCCCAGCCATCGGTTGAACGGTGGGCAAACACTTGCGTCGTGTTTTGCTATTGGTTGCTTATATTTTGAAGAGCCAATCGGAAAAGCCGTAAATTACTGATGTCAGCGTGAAAATTCCTCTTTGGAGGGATTTGTAACGAATGGCTTATCATCTCTTAGTTGTGTCTCTGTCTTTGGGCAGAGACACGCTCAGGGGCTTCTTTAACAAAGGACAGTGGGGCAACTGAGAAAATTATACTGAGAGGTGCCCAGACCTGTGGAAACAGCTGCCCGAGGCTGAGCCCTCTCATTGCGACCAGAGGGAGAGATCGGTGCTCGCACCGAGGCCAGCGCAACCGACGGTTGCGGGGGCTGTGGGCAATTTTTCTCCCTTACCCGGGTGCACGCGCTCGGTTCCCCACTTTAAAAAGACCTTGTGTCACATCTCGTCCTGGTGGGGGAACGAATAAACACCGTAAAATTGCAGTTACGGATATTAAATTTTGCCATATGTACATTATATTCCGTCCTGATGCTGTGTCGCCTTGACGTGGTAAGACGGCTTGCGACCACCGTTTTACCGGTGGTAGAGAAAAACGACTCATTTCCCAGCCATCGGTTGAACGGTGGGTAAACACTTGCGTCGTGTCTTGCTATTGGTTGATTATATATTGAAGAGCCAATCAGAAAAGCCGTAAAATTCTGATGTCGTCGAACGTTATACCAATATGTCCGCGCCTTTTCATTGTGTTTTTCCGCATGTGTTTTGGATAATAAAAAAAAGATCGTTTCTAAGATGAAGCATGCAGAGTCTCAAACTGGACCATTCAGGGAAGCAATTAGGGACAAAACGTGCGAGAATATACAGCGCAGGAAGTAATTGATATGCGTTTTGACCCAGGAATTCAGGCAGAAGGGTTAAAATTGTTCAGGAAACCAGGGCCGAAAGGGTTAAATTTTGGAAATATAATGCTGAATATACCTTATTAAGAAATTACTGTAACACGAATATTACAAAACAGAGGTTTCAAACTACATGACTTCAGGCGATAGGAAAATACACTTAAATTTTCCTTTACGTTATTAATTGAGAAAAAAAAATATTTAAATATGTTATAATGGCAGTCCAAGAAATCAATCTGTTAAAACATTAGGACAAATCAAAATCATCTCTTACATTTCCCATATCAATATAATTGTAAATGACTCGACAAATATTTTTAATAATCTTTTTAATTTTTCATAAAGTAATTATAAAATTACACTGTCACCAGAAAATAGAGATATGTATAGTTTTTCACGGATATTGCGAGAAGACTCTTAAAAAAAGAACTAATCAAAACTTGATTAAGCCTAAATCAGCACCTTCATTGCTTTCATTGATCTATATTTGTTAGTGATGTCTTTGAATTCAAGATTTTCTATTCGCTCTCTCTCCACACCCAGAAGTCACACAATTCAGACTAGTTCATTATAAAGATTAGACATTTCCCTATAAGGAAACATTTGGCATTTATTGTCCGAGCAGCTAGTACTTTCTTTCGGTTGAAATCTATAAAATCATTCACCTAAAACAAGTTTTCAGGAAAATAGATTTGTCAAGTCCAGTTTTGCTGCTGTTGTAGTTTGACGGGAATTTCTTACCTAACATTTTCTTTGAAAGAGACTTCAGCATCTTGATTATATCAATATTTTCTCTCCGCGTTATATGGGCAATCCATTTTATTTGTTACTGCTGTTGGTAGTCCTCAAGCGATGTCGTTTATGTTATTTGGTACAGTTCTTTGTTTGTGATCCTGTAGCGCCAGTCCACAAGAAATCGAAGAAAGCTGATCTTTGACATGATGCTCAGGCCTCACTCGGCCAAAAACCATTGATCTTAGGAAGCAGTTGTATACCGTCAACAGTTTAGATATTTGTAACCAAGATGGGTGCCATGCATGACAGTCATATTAAAATATGGATCTGATGAGGCTATTTAAGAATAAGTCTAGAGTTTTCAGGTTATTGTTTTTGATTTTGTAGCAATTGGTGGTATTGCGTGAAACTACTTCAGCTACAGCCTAGTCTATGCTTATTTCCCTCTTCGCCGATTTATCTGAAGTGTTTGGTATTTACTAATGCAACAGCCTGAATGCTTTATGATAGATTCAGAGTATACACCATCACCACTTTCCTTCCAATTCCAGATCATAGTTTCTCTTTTGAAAAGCTTTACCATGACTCCTATTTGACAGAAGACTTGTTAGTGGATGGCTGCTCTCAATTAAGACAAAATTAGCTTCAGCTTATTGAAAAATCTTTCGATATGGAAATTGCAATTGTCAGCATAATTTGTTCAGCATTACCAATATTTGGAAGCACGCTCTCATCTCCATAGGGAACAATAAATTTTAGAAGCTCTTCAGATTTTGAAAGTTTGATATTTACTCAGTGTGCTCGTCGCATTCTGCAATCAAAAAATATTTCCAGATAATTTAGTGCTTAACTTGCTATTAATGAAGTATTTGTTCAGTGGTGTTCCGATATCCCCAACCCAATTGGCGCCCGTCGCACGTGCCCTACTTGTCATACCCTAGATACGCCACGGACCAGTACAGAGTTGTTGCCCCACAGTAATTATCTGAAGTAGTTTTCTCGGCAGAAACTGACAACCGACGGCGTAAGGTTATCAATACGGCGAATTGGAAATGGCAATATTAATTGGAATTGTCTCTGCTATAGCTTTGTCTTTACTTAGCAAATAATGCTCTTGAGAAAGGCATAAAGCCATATCTCCCAGGAATTGATGTTATTCCTAGATATCTCGAAAAAGTGTACCTACGAAGCGTACTTCGGGGGGTACACTTTCAATCACTGCGAGATTGTTTACCGTGTTATTTTTTTAATCGCTTCACCCCCATCCAAGGTAATAAAGCCACTAAGACGCAGAGTATAAAAAAGAGAGACATTATTAGGAAGCGAGAAAAATAAAACAGTAATTAGGTAAACAGTAAGTAACGATTGACATTGGATTTAAATTTTTGAACATCAAAGTTGGCTGGAAAGCAAGGAACCGGTAGAGAGTTCCACAATGGAGAAGTGAGCGTGAACAGTAGAAGAGTAATCAGGAAGATAGTAGATAACGATTGACATTGCATTTAAATTTTTGAAGATCAAAGTTGGCTGGAAAGCAAGGAACCGGTAGAGAGTTCTACAAACGGGAAGTGTGTAAAAAGAAACGGTTCTGGAGACCGTTTCCAGAGAAAAGATTCTACACTGCAGAAATTGGAATGGGCACCTCGAATTTTGAACAAATAAACGTTGAGTGCGGTACGTGATTTCTTTGTTTACTGGTTTTCTTGTATTTATTTTCATTGTGTCAAACATAAGGAGGTCTGCTCTGAGGAGAAAATAGAAGGGAAAAATAATTATCACTGTCTGTCGTCAATGGCAACAGAAACTCGCCAGAAGATGGCTAAAGTATTATGTAACCTCAAGGTTGCCTACGGGAAATGCATACAGAGACACCTAATCATGCACAGCATGACACTACAGATACCCCGATATTATGCGACTGTTGATCAGAGCAGCGTCTCTAAGCTCTATCAAAGAGTTCGGTCTCCTTACTAGCAGTCGGAAGCAGAAACCTAGGAACTGCCAACCCAGTACACTCATGATTAAAGGTAACAGCCAATCATTAGACCATCAAAATGGAAAAAAAATAATCATTATGGCCTTAGAAGAAAGAACCGGTGAACCAGATCCTAAACAGGGAACAATCCTCTACTCCTGTTCAATAAATATGCAAGGAGTGCTGGTCGGACGATAAACGAACTTTATTAGTCCTATTAACCTTCTCATAGCACGAAGGTCGATTTTATTGAGACATTAACTCTTAGAAGGCTTCTGACTAAGGCTGTAGACGCCAAACAGGCCCAGGGAAATTGCAGAATAATTAATATCACTCTGGAGGAAATGAGAATCAGGATTAAAGTGAGGGGGTCGGTATTAAGTGTGAGATTAGCATAGAGAGCATTAGTTAGGGTTAGCGTACTAACAGTATAATGTCACGTGTTAAGTCCGATTATCTCCTATTAGAACAAAGTTTACTTTTGGAATACGAATTGATATACAAATCTTTAATAGTGAATAACTGAACAGGGAAATAGGAGAACGTCGTTCATCGAAAGCTGATTTTCACACAAATAATGTCTTTTCATACATTATGTAGGCTGGGGAAGAGTCCTCTCTTCATCTGCGAGGAAGTTTCCTGTTCCTTAATATTTTTGCTTAGTTTCAGAAGGGCTATTTTGTTATTCCAATGTGCCTTCAGATTTTGAGTCTCATTTTCCATCGTTTGTTATCACACTTACCAGATGAATATATATTTTCAAAATTGTTTAATCATATCATCCCAAGCAAGGCGATAATTCCACTAAGACCCAAGAAGATTAGTAAGAGTAAAAATATGAAAACGTTAGAGATAACAATAAAAGAAAAGGTTCCAGGAAGACAGAAGATGGCGATTGACGTTGCATTTCAATGTTTTAATATCGTAGTTGACAGAGAACCAGAAGTAAGTTCTGTTAAGTTATTTTTGATACATTGTATACTAGTGAGCAAAGCCAAATAACTGGACTCACTTTATAATTCCCCCAAATGAAAGTTAACCAATCAGAAGGCGTAAAATATTCAATCCGTCTTGTATAAAGGCGGCCATTTTGGTTACTCTCTCCGAATGTCCAATGCGAACCTGTCAGAACCAAAGATGACCAGAACAGAAGGAAGAACTACGTTCTGCTACCAATATCCACTGATAACCTGAACTACGCTTCCCCACTGTCTTCGAAATATTCACTGCCAACCTCTGGATTCTATACTCAAAGACTACCGTCATCGTGATCAACAAGTTCCACAGACAAGAAGTTCAAGAAAAGAAGCTGTTAGAATCAGACTTGCGGTTTCAAAATTAAAATTAGAAATCAACGAAGGTGTAACGCTTATTAAAACAATCGTCATGAGCATATTTATAGAAAAGACAGAGGAACAACTGTCCACAGAGATGTCAGTCGGTAAGATAATATATAGTTTGTTCTTTTCACATATATCTATCTGATCATTTCCAGTCGTAAATAAGCATTCGAGGGATATTTCCCACTCATATCATATTGAAGGTATTGAATACTCTTTTAGCTTAGATATATACCAGTATAGATGTTGGCTTTGAGTGGTGTCGGCTCTGAATAACTAGTGAAGCTTAAAAACACAAGATATAACTTTATCGTTTACAAAAATGACGATGTTGATTTGCCAGCAAGTCTTGCACATCGAATATTTGCACAAAGTGAGGGAAAAGCGAAATGTGCTTTTTTACTTATTTTGTTTTGACTTGAAAAATATGGAGAACTATCGATTTTTAATGAGATAAACACGTCAAACCGAAAAAAGCATACTGAGAAATCGATATCAGTAAATAAACATGTATATGTGTGAGTGTTTGTGTGTGTGTGTGTGTGTGTGTGTGTGTGTGTGTGTGTGTGTGTGTGTATTTGATTGCATCTGTATGTGTTTATGTATGTTTAGAAAAAAGAAATTTAGATATAAAAACGGAAGATACGAGGGGAACATTACGAAAAATTAAAATATGAAGAAAGGTGATGAACACATCATAATTAAATAAGATTAAAACATTTTATATAAATATCTATATCTGTATGTCTCTCTCCCCCTCACTCTCTCTCTCTCTCTCTCTCTCTATATATATATATATATATATATATATATATATATATCCTACTCATATCTACTTCATAGCCATCTCCATATATGTATTAAAACATTTAATATATATATCTATATCTATATATCTCTCTTTCTCTCTCGCTATCTCTCTCTGACTATATATATATATATATATATATATATATATATATATATATATATATATATAATGTCTTTTCATACATTATGTAGGCTGGGGAAGAGTCCTCTCTTCATCTGCGAGGAAGTTTCCTGTTCCTTAATATTTTTGCTTAGTTTCAGAAGGGCTATTTTGTTATTCCAATGTGCCTTCAGATTTTGAGTCTCATTTTCCATCGTTTGTTATCACACTTACCAGATGAATTTATATTTTCAAAATTGTTTAATCATATCATCCCAATAATTCCACTAAGACACAAGAAGATTAGTAAGAGTGAAAATAAGAAAACGTTAGAGATAACAATAAAAGAAAAGGTTCCAGGAAGACAGAAGATGGCGATTGACGTTGCATTTCAATGTTTTAATATCGTAGTTGACAGAGAACCAGAAGTAAGTTCTGTTAAGTTATTTTTGATACATTGTATACTAGTGAGCAAAGCCAAATAACTGGACTCACTTATATATATATATATATATATATATATATATATATATATATATATATATATATATATATATATATATGTATGTATGTATATATATATATATATATATATATATATATATATTTCCTACTGATATCTACTTTATAGCCATCTCCGTATATGTGAATATGTCTGTTATATGACCACTCTTTGCTAGTGTGCCTCTCTGTTTGGGCGGCTATAGCCATTCTAATTGTATACGAGCACTCAGACACATTTGTGTTTCTTCGACAGTTAAAGTGACTACATGTGGTTTTAGTTACATTTTCTAGGAGAGAGGGCATCATCTGGCGTGACAAACTACTGGACACGGCTAGAACAGTCTTACAGCGCACCGCGATATTAATATAACTGACATTGGTTTATACAGAGACGATGGACTTATGGTTATTAAAAACTCTACTAACTTTAAAATAGATAGAATTAGAAAGATATTATACAAAGAATTTAAAAGCATGAACTTAAAAATTACGGTTAGCGCTAAATTAAAAAAGTTAACTTCCTTGATTTAACATTAGATCTCAAGAAATATACATACACACCATATAAAAACCCCAATACCAATCCTTTATATATAAACCCTAAATCAAATCATCTTCCATCTATAATTAAGCATATACCTTTGTCTATCCGAAGAAGTATAAGTACAAATTCAGGAAATGAAAAGATTTTCTATGAACATATTAATTTCTGTAATAAAGCTCTAAAAGATAGTGGCTACAAAAACCAAAAAATTACTTATATAAAAAAGGAGAATGGAAAGCATCGAAAAACAGAAGTAGAAAAATAATTTTCTATACTTCCCCATACAACCAAATGGTAAAGAACGAATTGGGACAAAAATACCTTGCATTAATAGTTAAGCACTTTCCTAGAGAAAATAAATTAAGTACTATTTTCAATAAAAATACACTAAAATTAAGTTACAGCTGTTCTGAAAACTTAGAAAAAATTATTAAGAAACATAATGCTAATCCCTTAAATAAACATTTAGACCAAAAATTACAATGTCAGACGCTCAATTCCACGAGAGCACCTCTTTGCTATTGCTCCGTCTCACATTGTCTGCTGACCTGAGATGGAACGAATACATTAGGTCAATAGCTTCGGCCACCGCAAGGACATTCGGCTCCCTATGCCGTGTCAGGAAATTTTTCACGGCGGAGTCGATCCTTCAAACCTACAAATCAACCATTCGCAATTGCATGGAGTATTGCTGCCATATATGGTCTGGAGCCCCTTCTGTTTCTCAAAGTCCTTGATAAAATCCAAAGACGGATATGCAATGTAATTGGCCCTGATCTGGCATCTCGTCTGAAGCCGCTCTCTCACAGACGTGCCGTAGCCTCCCTCAGTCTTTTTTACAAATACTTTCACGGTAACTGCTCCGATGAGCTGCTTTCTCTGGTCCTAGACTTTTTAGCGTTCAACTAGGCTGGCATCTCTCTCTCACACTTTCATTGTCGTGTTAAATGTAGCCGTCTCTTCTACTCCAATAGCTTCATGTCTCGCACTTATCGCCTGTGGAACCCCCTCCCCATTTCTTGTTTTCCTGATAGCTATAATCTACAACTATTCAAATGTTATATCAATCGACGTCTCCAGATGCCCTGATCTTTCCCCTAACTTTCTCTTCATCCTTTCCTCTATCACCCATCTTTTCTCTCGCTCCACCTCCCTGTAACCCCTTGCGTGAAAGTGGCTTCCCGCATTACTTGGGGGTCGAATGCTTAAAAAAAATACTTCGTTAATTTGGCACTTAGCTTTTATATTTAGGATTTCATTCACATTTTGCGCAAATTCTATTTGCGTTTTAACATATTTTATTTTTTTAAGTTCTTTTTTTTAGACATTTTGAAACATTCCTCCATAAATTATCCTAATAAGATGAAAATAAGTAGACGTTTCGTTTTCCGATTCGTCCCATCTGCTAAAGTGGTTAGCTAATAGCTTTAACATATATCAGCTCTGGTATATTTGTGACCCTCCAACAACTACAGAGATAAACTGTACTTTATACTAAAGCGATGCTGATCGAACCTTGTTTAAAATTTGTGGAAGGAAGTGTATAATCTGCGGTTATCAGGACTTAAACGTTTACACCCTCTCCCCTAATGTAACCACTGAAGGCTTGCGAACTCTTTCATCTGTGCAATTTCAATCACAAATCGTGTGATTTTAAAGCAGTTCCCATCAAGCTGATATTATCAAGAAATCGCTCATGCTGTGATTCGAAACCTGGTCCCAGGGGGTAAAAGCTGACTTCCAAACCACTTTATATATACATAAATGAACTTATTTAAATCTGTACATAGATGCGTCTCTCTCTCTCTTCTTACATCTGTTTGTATATGTCTATGTACTTCTGTGTGTGTATTCAGGAGTGAGAGAGAGAGAGAGAGAAAGAGAGAGAGAATGTACATAAACGTTCTGTTTTATCAAGTTTCTTTGATGTTTGCCAATGTCCAAGTTTCCTACAGATCCTCCCAACATCATTTTTGCCCTGCTCAGGTCTATAAGGCGTTATCGTTGTCACTCTTCTCCGAATTTGTCTCCCATTGCCGTCACGAAGTTCTCTCCCACCCCACCGAGAAAAAAAAAATTCTGCGTCTGTCGGTGTTGATTGTTTTTAGTCAGAAATCTTTGTCTTTTCTGAATTGTTCCGGTAAAAGCTTTGTTGACACAACAAAGAGTTTTACCAATTTCAAAACAACATTTGATGTCCAGTTTCTTGATTTATCGAGCTTCAAGCGTCTAATGGCAAATTGCGATTAATCCGATCTCTGTGACTGAAGAAGCAGATTCAGATTCAACAGAAAACGAATAGCGATAAAAAAAATAATAATAAAAAATAACAACTTAATAAAAAAAAATTATCGTACCTGACCTGAAAGTCTATCACTGATTCGAACCCGTTTTCTGCTAACATTCAGATTAATATTTACTGAGTACATCTGACGCTAGACCAGTTCCAAGATATAATTTAAGTTCGACAAATGCATTAAAAAAAAATCGCAAATATTTCATTATACCCCCAGTTAATGATCGATTGATTTGTTTGCTTAACAGCATATCAACTCATTTTGGGTCATTTAATCCCGAAATTAAATTCTCTTGGGAGCTTTTAAGTAAATGAAATGTTATTCTGCTTTCACAGTTGATTACATGGTAGATGATTCTCAGCTTTTTTGTATATACATGTTTGTGTGGACATAATAACTAGGGGTAGTGATATGTTGGTTTTTATGTTGAAATTATATTTTGAAATACAGTTTGATATTTTTTAGATATTATATGGATTAATGCCATGAAAGATTGTTTGGTTGATTTTGTTTAGAGGCATATCAACGTCTATGGGTTATTTACGTCCGAAATTTAAATATTTTGAACGCATTTGTATGCCTTTAACTACAGATAAAATGTATTGTTGGTCATTTTAATATTAGTGTTGTTGGTAGTTTTTAATATATAAAGTGTATTACTGGTATTATTACTATAAAAATTTAATTTTTATACTTCCATAGAATTTTGTCTTTGTTTTGTGGTTCGCTATTTACTCATAGCTGGGACCCTAACAGGTACAACCACCCTGATCAGAGTGGACTTGGGAACAACAGCTATTTAGAGGTGGTTCCACGCACCTCAAAACCTGTAATTTCCAGATCGGATATAGTTTATCGTCTTACCCAAGACTAGTTGTCATGAAAATACACCTTTCTTTGTGACGATATGTCGTATCTGTTGGAACTTGACCAATGCATGGAATAATAATGCAAACACAAAATGTAGTTAGAATAAAATGTATTGAAACAAGAAAGTGTACACAATATTTACATATAGTCTTTTGTATATTCCTGGGAAGACCGTTCCTGGAGAATGTGTTGACTAAGTCGCAGTCGGGGCAGAGTCTCTAGTTGGATCTCTTGATTTGCCTCCCTGTCTTCCGGTACCAACCATATTTATATCGTCGGTACTCCACTATGCAAATTAGGTGGATCCTACCACAACAGTATCCGATGTGAAAACTTTCTTTTGTTTTTGCCGAAAGAAAGCAAGCAAGTGTAAAAACATGCAATCGTCTTCCTTCAGATAAAACACAGGGAACCTATGGATATTAAAGACCCAGAAGGAAAAGAAATTAACTTACGTAAACAAAGCACAACAAGCGTAATTGTAATCGAGGTTCTGGCAGTAAGATTACAGACATAATAAATGGAATCTACATTAGTGATATACAAAAAGGCATAAGTAGATCCAATTCTT
Source organism: Acanthosepion esculentum (assembly GCA_964036315.1). Classification (NCBI taxonomy): domain Eukaryota; kingdom Metazoa; phylum Mollusca; class Cephalopoda; order Sepiida; family Sepiidae; genus Acanthosepion; species Acanthosepion esculentum. Next base: position 6,387,685 of record OZ038496.1, read on the forward strand.
TTGAACTACCTAAGTAGCCAGAGAATCTATACAGGCAGGAAAATGCTTACCGTACGAATATCAAATTAATTCAGTAAATATATATAAATAGAAAGCGGCGTAAGGCAAGGATGTGACATCTCACCAGACTTATTCAAGCTGAGTTAATTCTTTGAGAATTAGAATTTCTACCAGGATTCCTTATAGATGGTCATCCAAATGACACATTGTTGATAGCCGTAGCAGAAAGGGAACTACAGGGTCTCCCACAGATGATAGTGAGTAAAAGCGAGAAGAAAGAACTAAACATCAGTTGCAAGCAACAGAAACACCCAAACATGTAACTTATAAATTGGAGATACCAAAATCAAACAGATACAATAATTTGGGAAGGTATTTTAACAAAAGACGAAAAGTGTGACACCGAAATCCGAAGGCGAATGGAGACAGCAGAGGTTGATCAAAGTATAAAAAAAAAAACAGGAAAAATTCTTCAGAAAAGAGAACTGAACTGTTACATAGTATCAGTTCTCCTACGTAGTAGTTAATGCTGAGCTATCTCCTCACAGATTCGAAGCAACAGAAATGTAGTTCTACAGAAGGATGCTGAGAATACCAAGGATTGAACATGTGAGCAACAACGAAGTTTCAGAGAAAAGGGAAACTAAAGGAAACATACTTAAAACCAGAAAGAGACAGTTGAAATGCCTCGGGCACATATTGAGGAAAGGGGGCTTGGAAAATTTAGAACTCAAAGGACAGAGTGACGGCAAGAAGGACAGAGGGGCACAGCATATGACCTACCTAGCGTACTTGAGCAAATGAATATGGTTTAGGAGAGATAACAAAAAGATAAAATGTATTAAAAGCTACAATGAACAGCAAATTGTAGAAAGGCATGATGGGATACCGCACAGAGAAGAAAAGATTATGTGTTTAGTCAGTCTTCAGGTTTACATTAATCAGGGACTGATAATCAAATATAAGAAGATTATAAAATAATTAAACGCGTTCATTTCTCTTTTTTTATCGCCTATCATTTGCTATTTTGTCTCTTGATTCCTTGGTAAGTATCTATCTTTTTCCTCATTAGACCAATTATCTGCAGAAAACTTTTCGCGTTGACGCGACGATAATTCTTCGACTGGTGACAGGCAATGTCATCAAGGAAACACCACTACACACCTCAATCACTTTTGTACTGATTACAGAGGTTTTCCTCAAAACTGAGATTTAATCATCTAATAAATATATAAATGATATATAATTATAGATATAAAGTAAAGAAAAATAATGTCAAAATTATTAATTCATGGACTGATCATTTCTTTGTTGTTCGTGCTAGATTTGAAAACGAAAGAACTTCATAATTCTCGCAGACCATGATATAGGAATGGAACCTCACTAGTGAGTGTGTAGTATAATCTATAATTCAATAGTTGTTTTCAATTACCTTATTGTCGAGAAAATCATATATTATTTTGACAAAATCAACTTGATTAGCTTATCACGGCTAGAGATCTAAAAGGTGACTGTCTTTTAATATAGAAGACATTTCTTTTTGTCCCTGCAGCATAGATATTCAAAATTTAGCATTAAAGCTTTGTTTTTTGTTTTTTACAATAATCTTAGATAAGGTTGGGTTTACAAGAACGCTTTCTCTTTTAAAAGATTAGTAAATTTGATATCGAGTTAAAAAAAAAAACAACATTGTGTATATAACACCTTGTAATTTTTCAGATATTCGGGTAGAATTTGGAACAGGATGATGTAATGAAAAGAAAGAAAAGTGTAAGGAAGAAAGAAAGAAAAAAGAGAAAAATGCAAGAAGGAAAGATACAAAGAATAAAAGAAAGAAGCAAGAAAGAGAAAGAAATTATTAAGAAAGAAAAAAGAAAGGAAAACATAAACGAAAGAAGGAAAGAAAGAGAAAAGAAAGAAAGAAGAAAGAAAAAGACAGAAAAACAAAAAAAAAGAAAGAAAGGAAGAAAGAAAATGAAAGAAAGAAAGAAAGAGAAAGAAAGAAAGAAAAAGAAAATAAATTGCGATTTTCGACAGATTAGCACCAAAATTTACATGCACATGCTCCAAGCTAGCGGAAGGCCAAGACCGACTTTGCATTTCCCAACTCCCATCGATAGTGGAAATAATTGATTTTTTCATGCTTCTACGACAGTTTTCATGTAGTTTGCGGACATTTTCTACTGGCTCCCACGAATAGGCAGGAAGATTCTATTGGCCAGCATGAGAGCAAACAGCTGACTGACACGATTGTTAACTAGCATGCTAGCACGCAAAAAAAATCGATAGCTGCATTCGTCACAAGTGGGAAAAATTTAAATCTGCATGGCACTTTACTCCAATTGGCTCATTCGTTGCTTAAACTCAACGTTGATTCTGATTCCCCAGAACTTGGTTGGGTGTGAAAAAGTATTTGTTGTTAACATTCTTTTTTCATTCGATTTTTCCAGTTATGAGCCCTTTTTTTTTAAAGCTGGTCGTTTTGTGTTCATTTTGTTTAGTTCTTTTTTCGTAACAGATTGCCCGTGCTTAATTCAAAAATCGTACGCCTCATACAGCAATCGCTATCACTTGACTTAAAATATTTTTGCCCTTCCTTGCCTTTAAAGGAGTGCTCTTTGCTGTGCTGATGTTGCGACATGCCTTACTTCTTGCCTATCTCACATTGCGATTTTTTTCTAAGCTCTAAACTAAATATTAAATATATATTCGTGTCAGTCAGCTGTTGGCTCTCACCCTGGCCAGTAGAATCTTCCTGCCTATTCGTGGCAGCCAGCTATAGGCTCTCACTCTGGCCAGTAGAAAATGGCCGCAAACTACATGAAAACTACCGTAGAAGCATGAAAAAAAATCGATTATTTGCACTATTGAAGAGAGTTGGGAAATGCAACGTCTGTCTTGGCCTTCTCGCTAACTTGGAGCATATGCATGTAAATTTTGGTGCAAATCCGTCGAAAATTGCGGCCGTGCATTCGTTACACACACACACAAACACATCCAGCTTTGATATGTATATATATATATATATATATATATATATATATATATATATATATATATATATATATATATATATATATATATGTGTGTGTGTGTGTTGTGTGTGTGTGTGTATATATATATAGATATAACTTAATACGGGGACGCCCTCTCCACTACATGTCGATTTAGTGTTTCCCAACCTGAGGTCCACCAACCCTCAAGGAAAATTTGGGGTGGCGGGTAGCGCTTTTTTTTAATTAATAAAAATCAGGGAATTATCCAATTTAAATGAAAACTTCAGTACATATTCATCGATTATTTACTTTTATAATTAATGATTTTTTTAGTTTAGAAAAAAATCTGAGAAAATGTTATTCTTTTTGTAATAACCACCAATATTTTCATAACTAAATTTTACTAAAAAAAACAATGTTTAAGTCACAATTTTTTATATTTCCATAAAGATTAATCATTTACGCATCTTTGCTGAAAAAATAAGTTTTACAAAGATTCCAACACCACACAAACGGAATTGTGTTAAAAATTTGTTGTAAAAACAGTATTTCAGTTTTCGGAAAATTTTTCATATGTTGAAATTTTTAAACATTTTAATTTTTAAGCAATCATTTTATCGGTTTTATCTTTCTATAAATGGAAAAATAGGGACTAGAAATTTGAATTTAATTACAATACGTGGAATTCTGGTTAGTATTACTATCAGACAAAAAAAAAGATATAGTGGTTAAGAAAGAAAGTTACAATTTAAAAAATATTCTCTACTGAAAATAGTACCTTTGCACCCGCTAGTAGGGACGGGGTACCTCGCGATTGAGAGGTTCGGGGTAGTCAGCACCAGCCCTGTCGAATATTATAGTTGATGTTTAACAATAGAACTTAGAAAAAAAATAAAAATTACAAAATCAAAAAAACGCTGCTGAAACTAGCCAATTTAGGTCCTCAAACATGTCGAGGTTTCCTGACTAGAATACGCCGTATTGGGAATGCAGATACACGATGTATATTATAAGTTG
>OZ038496.1:6396697-6416697 GCA_964036315.1 Acanthosepion esculentum
TATATATATTTGTGTATTTAGGCAGCAATCCTTCTTTCATGCACATTTCATTAAAAACGACTGACAAGGTGCTTTTATTTTTATATAATTTCTCGTGCGGTCTAATAAAGGTTTTCTTTTCAGAGGATAAATTATATAAAAACTGTCCGAATGTTCTTTTTATCCGAGCGCTTTCGGCTATACATTTAGCCATTTTCAAGGATTATATTTAAACTGTTAGAATTAGATATAGAAATAAAAATGAATCACTTTATAAAACATACATATAACAAACTATTTCTATTACTTGAGGCACGAAACAGACAATCCCTGCAGTATTTTTTATATTTACACTCTCTGTTTATCCCGGAGAGTGATAAAAATTTCTCACCTGTGCAAAAGCCCTTAAGAAATTCTGATGATTGATCTTCTTTTTCTTTTTAGGTTTTGGAAAGCGCGACGGGTCGAGTTTTTTTATTACCCATATACATGTATGGTTATGTCAGCGGAATGAATGATGATCGCATGCCGAAAATCCTCATGTATAGGCATCTTTTTCATGGTAAGAAAATATCCTCTGTTTTATTTGATAAACGTACGCATCCTTTTAATATCTGTTTATATTTCTGAGATGAAATATTATAAATATTTGCACTATTTACCCTGTTCGGACTGTTGTTCTCATCTATGTTGTGATAATTAACGACATTTCGGCCGTTGTACGCTCCAGCCATCTTCAAGGAATTGGAACTTCGAACTGAACCCTTCATTTCGTCCACCGGGGTAGATTGTTCTAGTTCTACGGGTCATACCTCTTGCGTCTGTTATTCCGCGACCGTTATCATTGCATAGCTCTCTTCTATGTCAGCATAACAGAATGTCTTCTTTGATGGTGAATATTTTTGTTTAAATGTCCGTATAACTACTCTGAAGATGGGGGTTCATGTGAGCCGAAAGCTTAGGTCAAGGAACAGCATAATAACAAATATCCAAGTGTCGGACAATTTTTGTCTTTATTTTCACCCGAAATTAAAGCAACCATACAAAGATTAGAACGGCTCCTGAACAAACATAATAAACATTCGTTGTCTGTTATATTTAACAATATATACAGTATTTACATTAGTCGGACTATTGTCCTCATCTTTGTCGCCTTATTTGTCACAACGTTTCGGCCGTTGTACGCTCCCGCCTTCTACAGGTGTTTGGAATTTCGAAATGAACCCTTTATTTTGATCACTGGGGTAGACTGTTCTAGTTCCACGAGCCATGTTTGATGGATGTCAGTTATCAGTTATGTCCTGCTAATTTACCCTCTGAAAGTTCTCCACTGCCTTAATCGGGTATTGAACTCACACTCTTTGGGTCTGTCACTGGATCTAACCAACGCCTTTATCCACTGTGCCATGTGTCCTTGAGTCCGACTAATGTAAATACTGTACATAATACCTCATCTCAGAAATATAGACAGATCTTAACAATATATGTTTAAATCTATCTATCTATCTATCTATCTATCTATCTATCTATATATATATATATATATATATATATATATGGGGGGGATATACAGGTGGATGGAAATCCGATAGTATGGTATATATATTAGACAATTTGGAATATCTATTTTCTTGATATGTTTTCGACGATGATCTGGCTTCATCAGAAAAAGGTAATAAAACCCAAATCAACATGTTCCTATATATGTGGGAAAAAGTGATGGAAACAAAATGGAACCAAATAAAATCTGTTACATTCTTTTAACGTGTGAAAGTACAGACATTAACATTGAATATGAATATGAATACGTTCGTTTTCAAATATATTTTAAAGTCGTTTCGTTAAGCTTAGGATCGAGATCATCCGGGTTCCATGTTGCATACTTCAGACTATTTCTAGCGTGAAGTGATTTTTGTCCTGCTCATCATTCTTTCTTTTTATGTGTCGTGTCCCTTCAGGACGTACGGGATCATGGCTCTCCACTACCCCTTGTAGTTCTTAATAAGTGGTGTCCCTTTCTTACTTCCTGCAAGCCATGTCTTGTCAACCACTTGCTTAAGCCCGCTAGGTATGTCATACGTTGCTTTCCCTTGTCCATCTATTCGACCTGTGAGTATCAGAACCTCCAAGCCCCCCTTTCTCATTACGTGTCGCAGAAACTTCAGCTGCGTCTTTCCGATGTTATGCATAAGCTCCCTTCTTGTTTCCATTCACTCCAAATTTACAAATAGTTCTATCTTCTTCTATGTGTCGTGTCCCTTTAGGACGTAGGCGATCATGGCTCTCTACTTCCCCCTATCGCATGTAGCTCTCAATATATTTTGTCTCTTTGCTATTTCCTCCAGGTCATGTTCTGTCATCTACTTACTTAAGCCCGCTTTGTATGTCATACGTTGCCTTCCCTTGTCTGTCTTTCCCTCTATTCGACCTGTGAGTATCAGATTCACCGAGCCCTTCTTTTTCATTACGAGTCCCAGAAATTTCAGCCGCCTCTTTCTGATGTTAAGTATAAGCTTCCACCTTGTTTGCATCCTCTCCAAAACCTCATCGTTGCTCACCCGTTCGGTCCATGATATCCTTAGCATCCTTCTGTAGAACCACGTCTCCGTCGCTTCGAGTCCCTTCTTCGTCTTTGAGGAGACTATCCAACATTCGCTGCCGTGAAGGAGAACAGATGTCACGTAGGAGCTCAGTAATCTTTTCTTTGTTACCAAAGAAATCCTCCCGTCTCGCTATACTCTGCCTAGCTGTTGGAATGCGTCTTTGGCTATCCCAAGAAATGTTCGGATCTCAGCGTCGCACTTACCGTCCTCTGTCAAAACATTTTCCTGATATTTAAATTTCCGCACCTGCTTGATTTTAGTGTCACCGAAATGTAAATCGCATTTCGGGTTCATCCTTTTACTGATGACCATGCATTCCGTCTTTTTCTGTTTTATGCTTAGTCCCTTCTTCGCGCTCTCCTTCGCTACCTTCTGTAGGAGGTTTTGTAATTTCTTTACCGTGCTTCCTAGTCACCATTTTTCTTTTTCTTTTTCATCTCTCTGATTACCACTAGTTCTTCTGTAACTGTAGTGAAATACATTCGTCAGCGATGTAATTATTTTTCAATAACGGTTCAACATATTTATGACGGCATACTTTCAAATGAAGCTAATTGGTTAATAAGCGAATTGTTCTGAAAATCAAAGCCAAAGAGAGAAGCCAAATTTCGGCCAATCACTTGGCATTTAGACAGCAGTCTTGAGTCTGAAAGTGATTCAGGAATCGTAGATTCATTTTGAAAATATCCTCTGTTATGTTTGATAATAAGGAGGCATCATTTTAATATATGTGTATATTTCTGAGACGAAGTATTGTATTTATTTACACTATTTGCATTTGCTGTAGCATACCTACGGACGATAATGGGTATGAATACAATAGTAAATACTGTATATTGATCTGTAGGTGGAGATTCGTCTCCAGCTGTGCTAGTCAAACACTCAGCCTCTGGGCAGAGAGGATCCCCACTCAAGACTATGTCGAAGGGCAGAGTCTTGTCTCCGGAAACAACTACACAAACCCTTTTATACAAGGTCTACGGGGAAGATTTGGTCAAGCCTACGGGCTCGGATACCCCAGATTAAATTCGGCCTTGTGCCACATCTGACCGCGTGGAGCGGTTGGTAGATATCCTGCAGTTGGTGATTCATTGTGGAATTCACTTGACTCACTTCTAGCAGTTGACTACTTCTACGCGCCGCTGGCAAATCTTATATGCGTTGTTCTTGTCCCAAGTATTATCGTTCATTACCAGCCTACGTTTGATTATTCTATTTAGTAACCTTCACCAGGGTAAAACAACATTGTTCAGTTTGTTGTGCTCATCTTTGTTGCCATAATTCACGCTCGGTGCGTCTTCAGAGGATTGGAATTTCGAACTGAACCCATTCTTTCGTCCACCGGGGTAGATTGTTCTAGTTCCATGGGTCATGCCTCTTCCGTATGTCATACTATCAGTTACCTCCCTTTAACTAAATTCTTCAAGCTTTTGTTTTATCACTGAAGTAGCTTTTATCCACTGGGCCATATATCCCTAGCTCAGTAGATAAAGGCGTTGGTTAGATCCAGTGACTTGACGCAAATAGGTGTGAGGTCAATACCCGTCTACTGCATTGGTGAAACCAAAACTTTTGAGTTAAACTGAGCCATCCGGCTCAGGCATAGCATGTGGAACTAGAATGATCTACCCCGGTGGAGGAAATAAAAGCTTCAGTTCGAAATTCCAGTCACCTGAATAGGGCCGGAGCGTACAACGGCCGAAACTTTGTGATTATTGCAATGACGATGAGGAATGATAATCCGAACAATGTAAGTAGTGTAAATAAGCATCTTCTTTTTATTTTTTTATCTCGCCTAGATAAATGTAGCGTTCTGTTTGGTCAACATTCAGTTTTTTTGTGGGTAATACTGGAATGACCTCTCCGGTACACAGACGTGCGCGATAGTAACCCCACCCTGACGGCTGTATCGAAATAGTCTAAAGGAATACGTAGCATTACATTTCATGTTAGCATGGCTGCAAGAGTTGCAGGAATATTGTCAGTTTTAACAGCTAACCGCCTTCTGGTATCTAGAACGGCATTTTTTGTCTGGATTTACTTCAATAACATTTTCCATATGACTTCGAGGCAGCGCAGGTTTAAAATCAGGGTTTCCCTTTCTTTATATATATATATAAATATATATATATATATATAATGTATAGATATATTATGTTGGAATACATAGCGGATAAAAGCAGATTTAATATTTATTGAAGCAACTGGTCTTAAGAATAGTGAAATTCATCCCCCCGCCTTTAAAGGATGACGGTCATATCACATTGAAACGTAAGTTCTTGTAAGATCACCGAGGTTAAGCAACGTCAATCCTGATCAGTATCAAAATAGGTAACCGGTTGGGAATAACATGTAATGGAAGTTTCGATGTCAGTGGGGTGTAATGGATGAACAGTTCCGAATTTTTTTAATCGAAGAGCCTAGTTACAATTCCAGTCGGAGTTTTTAGATTCACTTACGCGAAAATACTCTTGGGAAAGGGTATGAATCCACCTCTTTTCCCCAGCTATGGGTTAATTAGTAGGATTTGTACCAGTAGATATTTTTTTATTTCCAAAAACTTCTAACAATCTAAAATTATTTTCTGGCTTTAAATAAAATGCAAACGATTGGCAAGCCGTAAGAAACAAAACAATTAATCTCCTTTATGAAGAACTAGCAGCATGACCCGGCGTTGCCCGTGCTTGATTAAAAAATGGTGCGACTCATACAGCAATCGCTATCACTTGACTTAAAATATTTTTGCCCTTCCTTGCCTTTAAAGGTGTGCCCTTTGCCGTGCGGATGTTGCTACATGCCTTACTTCTTGCCTATCTCACACTGCGATTTTTTTCTAAGCTCTATACTAAACAATAAATCTGTTACGAAAAGAGAACTAAACAAAATGAACACAAAACGATCAGCTTTAAAAAAGGGCCCGTAACAGGAAAAACCGAATGAAAAAAGAATGTTAACAACAAATACTTCTTCACACCCAAACAGTTCTGCGGAATCAGAATCAACATTGAGTTTAAGCAAGCGAATGAGCCAATTGGAGTAAAGTGCCATGCAGATTTAAATTTTTCCCACTTGTGACGAATGGAGCTATCGATTTTTTTTTGCATGCTAGCATGCTAGTTAATATTCCTGTCAGTCAGCTGTTGGCCCTCACGCTGGCTAATAGAATCTTCCTGTCTATTCGTGGCAGCCAGCTATAGGCTCTCACTATGGCCAGTAGAAAATGGCCGCAAACTACATGAAAACTGCCGTAGAAGCATGAAAAAATCGATTATTTCCACTATCGATGGGAGTTGGGAAATGCAAAGTCGGTCTTGGCCTTCTTACTAACTTGGAGCATGTGCATGTAAATTTTGGTGCAAATCCGTCGAAAATTGGAGCCGTCAATTCGTTACACCCCACCCCACACACACACATCCTGACTTTTATAGATAGAGATTTAAAAGATCTGAATGATAAATGGATAGCAAATTCGCATAGATTTAGAGTATTGACCATTCTAGAGACTGCAGTTGTACAATTCATCTTTTCAGTCAGGTAATCTTGGAACAGAAGAATAACATTTTGGAAGAGAATAAAAATGTTATTGGGGCATGGAAAATTCGAGACCGATTCCCTGAGTGTAATATAGACAGAAACTTTTCAAAAAGTAAACGTTTGTTAACAGTTTTATTATGTAGACTCTCGTGTTCAGTAGCCTCAAATAATAGAGAAAGAAAGTTTAAAAGTAAAAACTTTCCAATTTTGCATTTTCAGTCGGGATAAAATGACAAACAAAAATTCCCCGAAAAAACTTGCACTTGCCTAAAAAGAATACTAGATAAAGAAAGTAGAGAATAAAAGCTTCCTTATATATATATATATATATATATATATATATATATATATATATATATATATATATATATATATATATATATATATCATAAATTATCTGATTTAAAATATGTTTTTTCGCTACACAGTAATAATCATGTTTAAAAAATGTAAGCTAAAAGCTTCGAATTTAATTTTGTTATTAAATTAAAGACATTAACTCCATTTCCTCCTCAAGCGATATATTTTAAATCAGTTAATTTATAATATTAATGCTCTGTAAATTTACATTGATCACTATTGTGTAAAAATAAAAAATATCAATAAGAACACCGGATTATATATCTTACTGTTCTTTTTTTATTTATATATACATATACATAAATACATACATACATATATGTATATATATAAAAGTGAACATAGAAGTCAACACTTAGAGGTGACAGTCTGTTTCATGCTAGATGCAATCGTCAGGCCTGACGATTGCATCTAGCATGAAACACACTGTCGCCTTTAAGTGTTGACTTCTATGTTCACTTTTATATTTACACACGCGCTATCTCTGATATTGAGCACTTTATCCAATAAATATAGCACACTTTAAGACTATATTTCTTCATATATATATATATATATATATATATATATATATATATATATATATATATATATATATATATAGACATGTTTCAGGTACAGCCTTTTCTATCAAATCCCTCATCGACATGGAGAGCTAAAAAGTTAGACTAACATTTAAAAACATTTTTTTTCTGAATTGAAAGTGTTGCCTAATGAAAGCTAATTGTAAACTTTCAAAAGTTGCTACAGCCATACAGAATGATAATTAAGGAGACTGCGTAGAGATAGTATCATTCAGATAAATTTGATCAAGTCGTGTGTTTGTTTCAGATAAAAATGTACTAAATACCCTGTTTTACGTTTTCGCGTTTTGTCCTCGAGTTTTTTGTGGGTCTCGGGGTATCTTGGAATCCAAAGCGCTATTTTTTTTCTCAACTCACTGCTAAGTTTAATTGTTCTGCTGAACTCACCTTCATCTTACACAGGAAGAGTATCGCAATGAATATCGATTTAACTGGCGAATGTCTTTCCTGGCATTCCTATTGGTCGGCTTACTAAGCTACTTAAAATTTTCTCAGGCTTCAAATCTCGTTCTTCTGTTGGCTGAAAATAATCTTGATATGAATTTCTTTTTTAAACTAGCGTAAATGATATAGCGTCACCGGAAACAAGCTCAGAAGCATGGCTTATCAAAAGTTTTATCCGAACTGATCATTGGTCGAAAATGTCTTCCCGCACGATAAGGGAAATGAGTTGAGTGTTGTATTTTTACACACATTTTTTTTAACATTTCTTTGTCCGCAGCGAAAAATCAGCGGTCACGCTAAAAGTCTATACGCGTCCCATTATGGTCAAAATGTTTCATTCAAAACGTGATTGTTAATTAAAAAATTTCATTTTATATTTTGTTTGAACTTATATATAAAATCAATCTTACAAATCTACCAACTTTACGTAGATGCTTGCAAGTAATTCTTTCATTTAAAAAAATACGATCTTAAGTAGGCGCCCGATGGGGTCGTCAGTGATGATTATTTTACTTGGTTCATCAGGGAGTTTCCGGTCTTTCAACATCATACTCCCCATCACCAAGTAGACCCAATCAGGGGAGATCAATCCCTGATCACCACCTCTTAGTAAAACGCTAACAGCTACTCTGACCTTTTAATGAATTAGACGCAGAAAGACCACATTTTCCGTACACCCGATTAGATGTTTGTAACATCCAATCCGCGAACTATCTTTTAAATGTTTCACGGTGGAGATTGGCTTCTTTTCTTTTTTGGTGGATAGCAGTTTCAATGGATAACCGAGGAGGTAATCTTAATGTTCCTAAATTTAACCCCTTTTCCCCTTAAGTATTGTATAGTGTCTTACTCTAAATATTTTCCGTTTTTATTTTATTTTTGCTTTGTTTTTTAAAGAGGGAAGCTTAAAATCAACCCTACTATCACATTTTTTATCGTTTAGCCTGATTCTTAACATTATTACAGGCCAGTTAACTTTAAATGGTGAATATACTGTTTGAATGAATTTTTTTTCTGTGGATATCGGCATAGTGTGTTTGCGTTATACAAATTGATTACGATTATAATGATATCCATTAGATCATGCCAGGTGGTTGATTAGATTTAAATTATTATCCCAAATCCTTTTGTAAACGTAGAACCTCTGAAAAACAAAACTTACTTGTCAATATGAGGATTTTGGGATAAACATGGCTAGTTTGAATGAGAACACCGTGGCAATTGTACTTAATGGAATCCATTATAAGCCGAGAGGAAACTTAATGAAATTAAGATTGTCTTCTTTGTTTAAACAAATGGCATCAACGAAACTAGAAGGAATTCAAATCAGACACTACATTCCGGAAAGCTAATCAAAGACATGACATATGATGGAGAAATTTGTTGGGATTCTTATTTCTTTTTAAATTACAACTGCGCCATATTTCCAACAAGGCTTAAGGATAGGGCAGCCTCTATATTGTATTGCTAAACAAACTTACATCGAAGACTATTTACTATTCTAGTGAGTCGGGTAAACATTGGTACTTTATACTGCGTGTCTCTAAAGTCTGTACACATAGGAAATCTCATTAACTATATTTTTCCTCCACACATTAAACATGGCTTTCACGAAAGAAGAAAAAAATTGACTTCTTTTATTGGGGTCTGCTAAAGTAGAAGGTGCACTTATTGAAAATCTCAGATGCAACACTTGATGAATACACAAAGAGTGAATACGCTAAAATTATCGGCAATGTGGAGTTATTGCATCGAGTTCGGGTGGATCTTGAAAAGTGCATCAACCTTTGCATCACAAATGATGGAAATCATATTGAAGATGTTATTTGTTAATATTCCAATTCAATAAAATATTGTTGAAAATTTCATCTTTGCCTAGGGTGTCTAAACTTTTGAGACACCCAGTATAATCTTACTACCAGACTAATCTATCGTCCTGTGTATGAGAATAAACTACACCCGGCAGCAAGGCCTCTGATCAGGAGTTTTTGCGGAGCGTGGAACCACTTTTTAATTGCTGTTTCAAGGTCCACCCTGACCTGTGGTGTTAGCACCTGTTGGGGTTTCGGTTATGGGCAAATAGTTAACCCCCAAACTAAGATCAAAATACTAAGAAAATCTAAATATAGATTTGTATAGTAAAAATAACAGCAATATATTATGGAACAAAATATATTACCAGCAATACATTTTTTGAAAGAAAATATTACCAGCAATACACTTTTGAAAAAGAAATATTACCAGCTATACACCTGAATTTCGAGAAAAGCCTCTTTACATAATTAAGTCTAAGAAAGGACTGATTTCTCACAAAGAATACATATTCTATTCATACGAACGTATCCTAACAATCTTTTCGGCATTAAATAACCCAGTGAGGTTGATATGCCGTAAAAGAAAATAAACCAAACCAAACCAAACTAGACTAATCTATGTTTAATAAAATAATATCTAATCAAATGCACATACGTCTGTTTGTGAAAACTCGACGAGTTCTATTTCATTATCAGTCCATGATCACAACATCCGAGATATCAAATGTTCTACAGAAATTGCAAAGACCAATTAATAAATGTGTGTCGAAAGCACCAGTGCTAAGGAAGCATATTTTCATTACTATATTGACTAAATGACAGCTGAGGAAGAGAACGGTTTTTCGTACACAGTTTTGAAGCCAATAAAAGAGATTTTGTCAAGGATATTCTTGTAAATCCTGGCATCAGCCGGAATCAATGGACGGAATAGTTAATTGGATGCAAGAGAAATTAATCCCATCAATTGAATCTGATTGATTAGGAAGAAAGAAGAATCAAACCAAAATGAAAATCACAACAGAAGAGAAAAACACAAAGAAATGATTTTCATTACCAGGTACATTAAGAAAAAAACACATTGCCTTTTTTTTAATGTATCTGTTAATAAAAATTATTCGAAACGAGTTCTGCCAAACCTGATGAATTCTTTGTAAAAGCTATGGTGCAATGTATAATAAGTCGAATCATTTTTATCTATCTATCTATCTATCTATCTATCTATCTATCTATCTATCTATCTATCTTGTTCTTTTCATGATCGATCTATCTGTACTGTTCTTTACATGACCTATCTGTCTGTATATCCTGTTCTTTTCATTTTCTATCTCCTTTTCATGTTCTATCTTCTTTTCGTGTTCTATGTTCTTTTCATGTTCTATCTCCTTTTCATGTTCTATCTTCTTCTTTTCATGTTCTATCTTCTTTTCGTGTTCTATCTTCTTCTTTTCATGTTCTATCTTCTTCTTTTCATGTTCTATCTTCTTTTCGTGTTCTATCTTCTTTTCATGTTCTATCTTCTTTTCATGTTCTATCTTCTTTTCATGTCCTATCTTCTTCTTTTCATGTTCTATCTTCTTTTCGTGTTCTATGTTCTTTTCATGTTCTATCTCCTTTTCATGTTCTATCTTCTTCTTTTCATGTTCTATCTCCTTTTCATGTTCTATCTTCTTTTCATGTTCTATCTTCTTTCCATGATCTATCTTCTTCTTTCCATGTTCTATCTTCTTCTTTTCATGTTCTATCTTCTTCTTTTCATGTTCTATCTTCTTTTCGTGTTCTATCTTCTTTTCATGTTCTATCTTCTTTTCGTGTTCTATCTTCTTTTCATGTTCTATCTTCTTTTCGTGTTCTATCTTCTTTTCATGTCCTATCTTCTTCTTTTCATGTTCTATCTTCTTTTCGTGTTCTATGTTCTTTTCATGTTCTATCTTCTTTCCATGTTCTATCTTCTTCTTTCCATGTTCTATCTTCTTCTTTTCATGTTCTATCTTCTTCTTTTCATGTTCTATCTTCTTTTCGTGTTCTATCTTCTTTTCATGTTCTATCTTTTTTTCGTGTTCTATCTTCTTTTCATGTCCTATCTTCTTCTTTTCATGTTCTATCTTCTTTTCGTGTTCTATGTTCTTTTCATGTTCTATGTTCTTTTCATGTTCTATCTCCTTTTCATGTTCTATCTTCTTCTTTTCATGTTCTATCTCCTTTTCATGTTCTATCTTCTTTTCATGTTCCATCTTCTTTCCATGTTCTATCTTCTTCTTTCCATGTTCTATCTTCTTCTTTCCATGTTCTATCTTCTTCTTTTCATGTTCTATCTTCTTCTTTTCATGTTCTATCTTCTTTTCGTGTTCTATCTTCTTTTCATGTTCTATCTTCTTTTCGTGTTCTATCTTCTTTTCATGTCCTATCTTCTTCTTTTCATGTTCTATCTTCTTTTCGTGTTCTATGTTCTTTTCATGTTCTATGTTCTTTTCATGTTCTATCTCCTTTTCATGTTCTATCTTCTTCTTTTCATGTTCTATCTCCTTTTCATGTTCTATCTTCTTTTCATGTTCCATCTTCTTTCCATGTTCTATCTTCTTCTTTCCATGTTCTATCTTCTTCTTTCCATGTTCTATCTTCTTCTTTTCATGTTCTATCTTCTTCTTTTCATGTTCTATCTTCTTTTCGTGTTCTATCTTCTTTTCATGTTCTATCTTCTTTTCGTGTTCTATCTTCTTTTCATGTTCTATCTTCTTTTCGTGTTCTATCTTCTTTTCATGTTCTATCTTCTTTTCGTGTTCTATCTTCTTTTCATGTCCTATCTTCTTCTTTTCATGTTCTATCTTCTTTTCATGTTCTATCTTCTTTTCATGTTCTATCTTCTTTTCATGTTCTATCTCCTTTTCATGTTCTATCTTCTTCTTTTCATGTTCTATCTCCTTTTCATGTTCTATCTTCTTTTCATGTTCCATCTTCTTTCCATGTTCTATCTTCTTCTTTCCATGTTCTATCTTCTTCTTTCCATGTTCTATCTTCTTCTTTTCATGTTCTATCTTCTTCTTTTCATGTTCTATCTTCTTTTCGTGTTCTATCTTCTTTTCATGTTCTATCTTCTTTTCGTGTTCTATCTTCTTTTCATGTTCTATCTTCTTTTCGTGTTCTATCTTCTTTTCATGTCCTATCTTCTTCTTTTCATGTTCTATCTTCTTTTCATGTTCTATCTTCTTTTCATGTTCTATCTTCTTTTCATGTTCTATCTCCTTTTCATGTTCTATCTTCTTCTTTTCATGTTCTATCTTCTTTTTATGATCTATCTATCTAATTACCAAAGTAAAGTAAAAACAAAAATATGCGACAAAATTGAACGTACAAACATATGTGTGTATGTGTGACAATAAAAGTAAATGAGAATCGAACGAAATAGTGAATATATAAGGCAAAGTGGAAACATTCTTCTTAGATGTGTGTTGTCGATGAAGCGGTGTCATGAGAACAAAATTGTTCTTACAATTTGCCAACCAGTGTACACTTTTATATATACATATACATATCTATCTATCTATCTTCTATCTATCTATCTATCTCTCTCTCTCTCCCTCTCTCTCTCTCTCTCTATATATATATATATATATATATATATATATATATATATTATACGCGGTACTTAGTGGAAAGTGGTCAATATCTGTGATAGATCTAACATATTCAGTTGCATAGAAGTAGTTAGCGCCGGGTAAGTACCCCCTATACACTACACAAATAATCAAACACAAATAAGCATAAATAGATACACCTTTAAAAAATAAACCAGCTTGCCTGATGATAGCAAAAGCGTGAAACCCGGGGATACAAGCTACTTCCATGCAACTGAAGATATATATATATATATATAGATAAGCCGAATTATATATATATATATATATATATATATATATATATATATATATATATATATATATTTTCGTGTATGTATGTATGTAGATATATATATATATATATATATATATATATATATATATATATACATACATACATACACGAATATATATATATATATATATATATATATATATATATATATATATATATATATATATATATATATATATACATATATATATATAGGTGACTATACTCGTGTCGAAAAACCTTCGAATTCTTGATTTAACAATAGCCAAATCAATCTCGAAGGGAAAAAAAGGTTTTAAAAAAGAAAGAGCCAGTAACATGAAAGTCTGTCGAAAATAATAGCACAGATAAAGGTTCAAGGCCCAAAGAAAAAAAACCCATACGAGTAAACAATTAACTAACTAAAGAGCTCGATACAACCGTAGAGCAGACCTAGTCAAACCTAATGAGCCAGACAAACCTACCCTGTATAATATATATATATATATATATATATATATATATATATATATATATATATATATATATATATATATATATATATAATTCGGCTTATCTACGAAGGTTTTTTCTATTAAGAGTAGTTTAAGTGTTATTACAAAAAGTTAGAACTCCATAAAATTAGTGAGATTTCTGCCGATAATAATTCATAGATTATCGATCGATTGTGAATTATCATTGCAGATATTGTGGAGGAGATATTTAAAAACCGTATAAAATTGCTTTAAATCAAATATTTTATCTCTTCTTTCTTCACACACATTTTTTTTAATATCATTGAATAATTATATAAATTCATAGTCCGTTACCAGCATTATAATTATTTTGTCCTTAACGACAATAGAATTTACACGTCAACTTGGCTTAACCTGATGCAATCCTATATATAAAGTACAGTGTATGTGTGTGTTTTTGCGCGTGTGTGTGCGTGTCCAAGCAACTCCTCCGCTCCCACTGGTCCGATTTCAGTGTTTTATAGCTCATTCAAAAGCCCCAAAACAGTTAGGCGAATGGCACAATTTTCGTTGAGCTCAGATTCAGGGTTACCAGATTATGCAAGATTAAAAATATATATTAATATATTATACTAGCCATTATCTTTGCTTTTATGGTTCAAGCAGATTAACTTTTATTTTTTTCTGTATCCAAAATTGCAGTGCATATTTTATTATAAACTAGTTTAAAAGCCACCCTATCGCCCGGAATGTAAGCTAGCTCCTGTGGGGGGGGGCACTTGGATTGGCCATCATCACAATAGGTAGGGAAGAGTAAATGTGATAGGCATCAATAAACTATAGAAGAACTCAAAATAGATCGCTGCATTTAAGTATTGAATTAATTTTAAGCTTATCTTTTAAAAGTTCAACGATAATTCTTCTGCTGCCACTTAATTTAACGACGATTTGGTGTACGTAGGTCCTTATTTTTCATACAAACAATTACTTTTATTTCTTGGGTGACAGAACAGAGGACAATTTATAAAGTACAATTAATATAGTGTAAAGATAGGAAAGTAAAAATTAGAATCAGTTATATATTCAACATTTGAAGAGCTAGAGAAACATAATACCTGAGTAAAACCTATATTATGGAATCTAATGAATAATTAGCGAATTCGGAGGTCAATTCTCCCATTAATTCTGGGATTAAAAAGCCCTGGTTCTACTTTATAGCAATTTACACACAGTATTTACTCTGCCCCCCACCATCACCACTAAGATAAGATGTGATACAAGTTCTATTTTTAGGTGGAGACCCGAGCGCGTACGCTCAGGAAAGGAACAAAAATTCCCCCGTCGGTTTCACTGGCCTTGGTGCGAGCGCCGATCCCTCCCTCTGGTGCAATGGGAGGGCGCGACCTCGGGAAGCTGTTACCCAGGGCTGGGCACCTTTTCAGTATTATTTTCCTCCTTTGACGGAGAAGCCCCTGAGCGCACTCTGTCCAAGGACAGAGACGCAACCGAGAGATGATAAGTAACCGTGACCATACTCAAAAAGAGTAAGGTACACGCGGTATTTATTCTGTCCCCACCACTATGTCGAGATGTGAGACAAGGTCTATTTTTTAAGTGGGGACCCGAGCGCGTACGCCCGCGACAGGAACAAGAATTCCTCTCAGCCCCCGCAATAGATGCCAACTTATTGAAGTAGATAATTTATATAATTTACACGGTGTTTACTCATTTCCCCACGAGAATGAGAGGTGACACAAGGTCTTTTTTAAATTGGGGACCCGAGCGTGTGCACCCGGGCGGGGACAAAAATTGCCCACAGCCCCCGCAACCGACGGTTGCGCTGGCCTCGGTTTCGAGCACCGTTTCCTCCCTCTTGTGCAATGGCCGGGCGCGGCCTCGGGTAGCTGTTCCCCGGGTCTGGGCACCTCTCAGTATTATTTTCTCAGTTGCCCCTCTGCCCTTCGACAGAGTAGCCCCTGAGCGCACCCTGTCCAAGGACAGAGACGCAACTGAGAGATGATAAGTAACCACGACCTTACTCAAAAAGATTAAGGTACACGCGGTATTTAAGCTTCCTCCTTGTTTTCTACGTCTTCAAAACCTCATCATTGCTCACACGCTCGGTCCATGATATCCTCAGCATCCTCCTGCAGAACGACATCTCCGTTGTCTCGAGCCTTTTCTTCATCTTTGAGGAGGCCGTAAAGGAAGACAGATGTTACGTAGCAGGTTAGAACTCTTTCCTTTGTTACCAACGAAATCATATTCTGTCTCGTAATACTCTGCCTAACTTTTGGAAGGCGTCTTTGGCCATCCCAATATGTATTCGGATCTCAGCGTCGCACTTACCGTCCTCTGGCAAAACATTTCCCTGATATTCAAATTTCCGCACCTGCTTGATTTTAGTGTCTCCGACCTGTAAATTGCATTTCGGGCTCAACCCTTTAATGTTGAACATGCATTATGTCTTCTTGTAGTTTATGCTTAGTCCTTTCTTCTCGATCTCCCTTGCTACCTTTTGTAAAATGTTTTGTAGGTTCTTTTTTTTTAGAATTTGATCATTATCACGTCCCATAATGCATTACATTTGTAGATGCATTGTCGGGCAAGAGAATCCGATGGAGCTCAATCGCCTTTGAAGCAGGTTTCGAATTAATATCTTTTCTTCTCCTTGATTAGCTGCTACACATGCCAAGAGAAACCAGTATATCCGGCTATAGAGGAAAGACTGTTTCATGCCATTTCTAAGAAGGTCCAGGCAAAGTGAACGAAACTCAGGGTGGCGAATCCAAATTCCGCGCAGATAACGGCTACACTATTTTTTTTTAATATTCTAAAACTGTTTTTTAATGACCCAATAAATTCTTTTTCAAAACACACACATTTTAGTATAATAACTTTTATTAAATATCATTTATTGAAAATTAGATTTATACTGACGAAAATACATTATATACACTGAAATATTCATTGTTTATTCTTTTAACCCTTAGTCTGGTTCCAATTTCCTGAAAGTATTGCTAAGTTTCAAACTTACCTAACTTCTATAAATATAACAGATTTTAAACAACATCTATCTATCTATCTATCTATCTATCTATCTATCTATCTATCTATCTATCTTTCTCACTCTGTTTCTATCTATCTCACTCTGTTTCTATCTATCTATCTATCTATCTATCTATCTATCTATCTCAGTCTGTTCATATCTTTCTATGTCAGTTTGTTCATATCTATCTATCTATCTATCTATCTCAGTTTGTTCATATCTATCTATCTATCTAAGTCTGTGCATATTTATCTATCTATCTCGGTCTGTTCATATCTATCTATCTATCTATCTATCTATCTATCTATCTATCTATCTCACTCTGTTTCTATCTGTCTATCTATCTATCTATCTATCTCAGTCTGTTCATATTTTTCTATGTCAGTTTGTTCATATCTATCTATCTATCTATCTATCTATCTATCTATCTATCTATCTATCTATCTATCTATCTGTCTATCTATCTATCTATCTATCTATCTATCGAAGTCTGTTCATCACAATATCTTCTTCAGTAGAGCCATATATCGGCGCGGAGAGGGTAAATTCAATTATATTTGTAAGAATATCAATGCATATCTCTTTCCAGCGAGTATTGTGTGCGAGTTATCAGCGCCTGTTTGTTACTAGACACCACTGATAAACTGGTGAAGCTCACATGGAAAAACATTGCATCATCGCTGCTCATCTTAAAGTACCATAAATCTTATTGTACGTAGATCTACACGTGAGTACATGATGAAACTAACGAATGTATAAAGAATTATTGAATAAATATACTGAAAGAGCCTTTCTTCTCGAAGAATCTACAAGAGAAAACCATCTCGAAAAATTCTTCAAAACCGTTGCATTACAAAAGCAACAGACTTATTGAATTTTATAAACGAATGTAAATGATTGGTCAGACAAATATAACAAAACACGAGTGAACATAACATACAAAAGAAGTGGGAGAACACATCTCGAGATATACTGATGAGTTATCCTGTATCTATATTGGAGACATTGCGATCAACACTACTTGCCGAATTTCACTTTCACATCTCGAAGAGATTCCCATACATAGTGTATATCTGGAAATATCTCTTCTATAAATATAACAAATTTTAAATGTTTCTTTCGCTAACTATCAAATTCTGGTCACATCTATCTATGTCTGTTTCTATCTATCTATCTATCTATCTATCTATCTATCTATCTATCTATCTATCTATTTATCTATCTATGTTCATATCTATCTGTCGATCTATCTATCTATCTATCTATGTTCATATCTATCTGTCGATCTATCTATCTATGTTCATATCTATCTGTCGATCTATCTATCTATCTATCTATGTTCATATCTATCTGTCGATCTATCTATCTATGTTCATATCTATCTGTCGATCTATCTATCTAACTATCTATCTATCTATGTTCATATCTATCTGTCGATCTATCTATCTATCTATCTATGTTCATATCTATCTGTCGATCTATCTATCTATCTATCTATCTATGTTCATATATATCTGTCGATCTATCTATCTATGTTCATATCTATCTGTCGATCTATCTATCTATCTATCTATCTATCTATCTATGTTCATATCTATCTGTCGATCTATCTATCTATGTTCATATCTATCTGTCGATCTATCTATCTAACTATCTATCTATCTATGTTCATATCTATCTGTCGATCTATCTATCTATCTATCTATGTTCATATCTATCTGTCGATCTATCTATCTATCTATCTATGTTCATATATATCTGTCGATCTATCTATCTATGTTCATATCTATCTATCTATCTATATATATATATATATGTTCATATCTATCTATGTATGTTCATATCTATCTATCTATATATCTATCTATCAATCTATCTATCTATCTATCTATCTATCTATCTATCTATGTTCCTATCTATCTTTCTATCTATCTATCTATGTTCATATCTATGAATGTTCATATCTATCTATCTATCTATCTATCTATCTATCTATCTATGTCTGTTCATATCTATCTTTATATCTACCAAAGATAGATAGATACGCAGATAATTGTGCAAATTACTGTTGCTTTTTCATCATTGATGTTTTACTTGGCCGATCTTGGCTCTTTAAAACTTCCTCTGCCCTTGCAGCATTTAGTTTTTCTGCCTTTGTTACGCACCCCACTACCGTTCCACCATCTATTCACAGAAACACCCCAGGAAGGAGGGTGGCTCACTACATACCCTTATATTTCTTGCCCTCAACATCGCCAACTTGGCTTAAGCTCTAGAATTAGCCAAAGAATTTCAGCTGTCCCTTCCTGATTCTGAGCTGAAGTCTTCTTCCTCGTTCCATTTTATTTAAGACCCCTTTGTTCCTTACTCAATGTTTTTTGTTTAAATCGTCATTTAGAACGTTGCAAATCTCTGGCTCTGTAGGCTTTGCAGGAATTACTGTCAGTTTCAATAATAATTTGTATTTCGGCATCAGATAATCGAGTTTATCGTGCAATTGACAGTAAATCCTGCAAGATTGTACAAGATTTTAAACGCTTTTAATGTCGATTTTAAAAACATCGGTCTACACTGGACACGCACCCACCAACACCCACACACACATATTTAGTAATTTAAATATATAAGATCATGCCGATGAACTGTCATAATCAGAAAAGATTTATTCGTATTTGAGGATGTACTGATAAAACTGATTGACAAACCATCTGTTTAAAATTAATTCTGATTTCTCATTTGGCAAAGTGGATTGAGCCGAGAAATTCTCCCCTCCGACACACACACACACACACAATCACACACGCATGCACACACACACACGCACACACACACATATACACACACACACACACACACACACACACACACACATATATATATATATATATATATATATTAATAATATTTTATTTTTATTTTAATTATATTTTACATCGCGACACGGATATTTCTATGTTTCGGAAGTTTAAATATGTTCCATTATCAAGCGATGTTACGTAACTTTTGATGAAAATGATTCCCTTTGAAAACAGAATCCGATTTTATGGAAGCCTTTAATAAGGAGTGGGGAACAAGATTTCAATATTTTATGGATATGTCTTATTTGATATAAATATAGATTAGTGGGTTAGGTGGGGTGTTATTCATACTTGCCTAGATAAGCTGTCATATATACATGTCATGCCATTACTTCCGGTTAAGAAATATAATTGGAAGATACAATGAAATAATCATATATATATATATATATATATATATATATATATATATATATATATATATATATATAT
>OZ038496.1:6429197-6449197 GCA_964036315.1 Acanthosepion esculentum
AAGCAGAGATTAAATATAATTGATGTTTTCTCATGTGGTTAGATTCTGGGAATTTTATCAAACCAATAACTTGTCAGTGCATACTCTTACATAGCAAGGAATTTACTACGGTTTTATTGTCTAGAATTTCCACCCATGTGAAGATAAAGAACAAGGTGTGGCTTATTAGTTAAACACGGATGCGCTTGTGAAGTCCATTGCTTTAAAAATACTGGACTCAATTTCTAGTTACTCAGTAAACAGATTTGAAACAGTTTCTACGCTTTGATCTTTTTCTTTTTCTTTTCTCATAATACATAAACTACATTCGCTTACCAATATTCGCCGGGTAACATTAAGGATTGTTATCATTTTTCAGGGGCTTGAATTGAATATTTCCTTACCGAAGCGCATCTCAAAATCTCTTGCAAATTTGATCTTTTCTAGACAGTTTTTCTCCTTTAGGATCAAGCTGCACACACACACACACACACACACACACACACACACACAGACACACACACACACACACACACACACACACACACACACACACAAGTATGTATATATCAACATGATGATAGTATCCACGATACTTGCGTACATACGTTCAATCATACGCACATGAAGCCCTTTTAAGTTATAAAGAAATTGTATGATGTATGCACAATTAAATTAAAAACGTTTATACGGACACACATCTGATATTTTGTAACCATATCGAGAGACGTGCGTAAATCTAAATCAACTCACATTACATAAGTATACTCTATATATCTAAGATACATCACATTAAAACTGTTCATATCTATCGATGTATCCCCATCGGTTTATCTATCTATCTATCTATCTATCTATCTATCTATCTATCTATCTATCTATCTATCTATCTATCTATCTATCTATCGCCATCTGTTATTATCTATCTATCTATCTATCTATCTATCTATCTATCTATCTATCTATTATCATCTGTTATTGTCTGTCTATCTATCTATCACCATCTGTCATTATCTATCTATCTATCTATTTATGCATGACTGCTTATAAATACAAACACACACACATACACACATACACACACAAACACACACACACACACACACACACACACACATATATATATATATATATATATATATATATATATATATATATATAACGGCACATAATTTTTTCGGACATTTGCAAAAATTTTCTTCTGCAAAAGTAAAAAATATATATTTGTATTGTTTATGATTATTTTAGAGAGAACCATTTCTACAGAACACATACTCATGAATAATTTCAGAGAATTACTTTATATGTACGTATAGATATGGGCATGTCTGCATGTGTGTGTGTTTGCATCCATGTGAATGTGTGCGTGAATTATTTACAGAGATATGCAAAGTGAGTGTTGCTATACACGAATGCATTCTTTGATCTACAGGAGGTACTAATCGCAATTAATTTTACTTATCTATCATCGATAGTTTCCTATCACTAAATCTCGATATAGGAATCTCTTTATTCATCAGCTCTTTTCATATATCTGAATTTGTTAATATCTATCTATCTATCTATCTATCTATCTATCTATCTATCTATCTATCTATCTATCTAAGTTTGATCATTAGCTATCTATCTATCTATCTATCTATCTATCTATCTATCTATCTATGTTCATTATCTTGGTTTGTATTTATGTATGTATGTATATGTGTGTATGTATGTATGTATGTATCTATCTATCTATCTATCTAAGTTTGATCATTATCTATCTATCTATCTATCTATCTATCTATCTATCTATATCTATCTATGTTCATTATCTTTGTATGTATCTATCTATCACTTAAAGGACTGCTTGTTTTTAATAAACTGTACTTTCCTCAAAACTGTTTTTTTATTACATCCATCAATTCTTGCATCTGTCTCTCTCTCACACACTCTTTGTATCTGCCTCGCTGTCTGTCTCTTCTCTTCAACTCTCCCTCCATAGTTACATGCATATATATATATATATATATATATATATATATATATATATATATATATATATATATATATATGATGTATGTATGTATCTATGTATGTATGTGCATGCTGTTTTATTGCATGCAGTTAAAAATCAAATGTATTTGGGATTAAGAAAATTCGATTCGTCCTCTCAATGTGGCTATCAGTGTTCTAACTGTTTTCCCGTCTTTAAGTGCATAGCTTTAGATTTTGGGAATTCTGCAGGGCATGCGTTTCAAAGTACCCTCTGTTTGGGTGTATGTGGGTGTAAGTGATACGAATTTCCAGTCCACGAACACACCCAGTGATCCCCAACACTCCAGGCGATACTTACTCACGCTTACAAACAAACACACCCATACGCGTGCATGCAAACTCTTATTCATAGAAGTGAATAATGCATAATGCATACATGCATTTAGAGGGTGACATGAAGTCGATTTATTCAAACATTTCAGATTTTAATTCTCCGCTTGTTTTGAAGGTGTTTTCAAAGCATTTATGAATTATTTAAAAAAAAAAAAGAACAACTCAAGATTAAATTTAAAAAAAAAAAGTAAAAAAGTTTTAATGTTGGTGACCCACTCCATGGAAAGTACACAGCCCCACGATCGCCCCCCCTATTCTTTTTACTTCTCCCAATCTATATCAATAAAAAGAGGGGAAAAAACCCCAAAAGCGAGCACAGCTACACTAACACATACGCGTGTGTGCAGACGCAACCTCACACATAAACAATACCGAAATATTGGAGTACTTCTGTTCCAACTGACTACACACACACCCACACGCACATTCAGTTGCATATAGACACGCGTACACATATGTGTATATATATTCCTAGTTACATATGCATATAACAAGACCATCAGCAACAATTGTTAATACTGTTACGAACAATAATACAGTGGGACTTGAAATGATCTGATTAATACTTGTTGAATTCCTACCTTAAAGAGAAGAGAAAATCCTGTAAGGTATTTCCAAAATTTAGACCAGTCCAAACCAGGCGCAAACCTCTCTCCAAGTAGTAGTAATAGTAATAATAATGGTAGTATAAGTTGTAGTTATTGTTGTGGTGATGGAGGTTAACTGTTGTGGTTCTTTTTCTGTCGTTATTTCAAATAAAATTATTGGCGTTGATATCGTAAGCAACTGAACTTGTATTGGATCTAGTAGAGAGAGCGGCACACGGCACAAGAGTTAGTATTGGTCGCGATAAAATTGTTGCCTGTATAGCGTCTTATTTAATAGCAGACACAGTAGGTACAACAAACGTTACTCGCAGCCACAACCGTCCTACTAGTAGTAGTAGTAATAGTTGTAGCCATGACAGTAGTAGTAGCAGTAGTATTGAATTAGAGAGGGTGCGGGTGGTTTGGGGAGAAGGGGTCGAAGCTAGAAAAAAAAGGGGGGGTGCTTGGTGAAAGTGATGTTCCGACGAGTAATTAGTCTCCACTATTTCCCAATCTTCTCGTCTTCGACACAACTGCATATGTATCTAAATTTATTTATCTATCTCTGCGGCACCCACAAATCCATGTAAGTCTGTATTTTTGTTTTGTTTTTTAATTTTTTTTTTTTGTTTGTTTGTTTGTTTTTTGTTTTTTTTTTACGTTTTTTTTTTCTCTATAAGGCGAATGATAATTTTTAACGATCGCCGCTGTACTAGACAGGGTTATTACAACGTTTTTGTGTGTGATTTCAAGCGAGAGCAAGGGCGTGTTTCTGTGTGACCGTCAGCATATGTGTACCAGAGCGTATTCTAATTTTTCCCTCTCTCCGTTTCTCATTGCTCCGAAATGAAAACTTGTGCGTTGACACACACACACACACACACACACACACACACACACACACACACACACACACACACACACATCTACACGAAAATTGATGCCCACGCACACGCTGTTGTGTATTTTGTAAAGCCTGTATTGCGTAGCTTCCACTTCTTTTAAATTCTGTTTATTCGTGCCGCTTAATCAAGATTATTTACTAAGACTAGACTAGTCTGGCACAGGGCCACGAATTTGTGGCACCTGTTGGCATCGAGCTGTTAGATCAACATGAAAATTAATCTTTTACCGCGATTGTTGATATTAAGTAAATTTTTACTTAGCCATATCTGAGGACACACTACGCCGGGATTGAACTCTGGACATCAACACATGATTAGGAAGACTAGTATAAAAGCATTCATATTACTGATGCTCTAAATAAATAGTATTGTAGTCTGGCACAAGGTCATTTTAGTTGGTTAGCCCGAATATTGAAATGGGCTTCGAGGCAGATGTCTGAATTACACTCTACAATGTATATATTTATTATATTTAGTCTGGTATAAGGCTATAGCTATTGGGCGCTTAGTGAGTAGCGAACTCACTGCACTAATAAATTGTGAGACAAACTCGCGTAATATTGTTCTATTGTTAGCGCTATCTAATAACTTAATTAAGCTTAGTATTAGATTGGGTTTACGCTCCCTTCTAAAGTCTTTTCCTTCTCTTTCACTTGCGTCTTAGGGGCATTATCACCTTACTTCGGAGATGAACTGATAAAAAAATCAGGGATAAGTCATAGGGCTACAATTATAAGGCATCTAGCGAGAATCGAACTACCAATTCTTAGGCATGTGCTCATTTTAGTAATTTAGCTAGGAAAGTCAGGCAGTGGATAACATGAACGGACACCATGTGAAGAAGAACGTTACACTTACGAAACGTCTGTGAGATAAGAGCTGTGCAATCAGTCGACAGTGAGCAGTCTTAGTGCCCTGATAATATTTATTTATTTCATTCCGATGTCTTTGGAATATTTCGGGATCAATATTTATATAAATACGTATATATATATATATCAATTTATATGCGATTCCGATGTACATATAAAAACCAGAAACTATTTTCACTCGTGTGTGATTCTGCTTTATAAACATTCTCGCAGAATCAGAATCCATGACTTTTATTTTCTGCGCGTCTGCTTGCTTCATTTTAAATCGAAGAATTCTAAAGCAAGTTTCACCCCTGACCATCGCGTGAATACTGAGATTAAAAAAAAGAAAAAACAAACTTCAAACCCCATTTCCTTTCGATTCAAAACGGATACCTACAAGAGAGAACATAAAGAATAATTAAGAAGCATCACCATTTTAAAGTTAATTGTTTTGCTTTCTTGCTTGGGTATGGAAGCTGAGATTTGATTGATTCGCTTCGGCCGTTCTGTTTTCCGGATTATTTCAGATGTCTGATTTTTATTTGTTTCTTTACAAATTATCAACTCTAACAAATAAAAAGGATATTAAAACTTGTAAAGGTACTAAATCTAAATTTTTATTTATTATGTATAGTATTTACTAACTGACTAATATCCTCGTCTTTTATTAATATTATAACAACGTTTCGGCCTTTGTTCTTCCCCTGGTTACTTCAGGTGACTGGTTTTGACTTTTTTGTTTTTTTACAGCTTATTTGCAAGAAAATATTTGTAGACTGTAAGAATTTTTTTTGTTGCCAATAATAATGGTTTAGTGATACACTTCTTACTAATTAACCCATAGCTGGGGAGAAAAGTGGATTCATAGTTTCCTAGTGTATTTGAGCGTAAATGAATATATCGAATCCAACTGGAACTGGAACTCGGTTCTCCTATAAACAATTCCGAACCATTATCCACTACACCACCCGAAAATCCAGGCTTACAACACCTGGTATTCCACAAGCGGTCACCCATCTAGTTATAAACCTGTATCGACGTTACTTAACTTCGATGAAAGTGAGGGAACTGGTGTTTCAATGTGATTTAGTCTTACGCCTTTCGTTATTAAGAACACACTACAAGAAATAATAGAAAGATGAACAGTAAGGAGGACATTTTAAGGAGACAAAAAAAGGGTTCACTGCAGGAGAAAGAGACTGGTGATACTTCAAGGAGACAACAAGGACATATAGTGAGCAGCAGAAAGAGACTGGTGAAATTTTAAGGAGACAAGAGGGATACATACTGAGCAGGAGAAAGAGACTGTTGACATTTTAAAGAGACAAAAAGGGCATATACTTGCAGCAGAAAGATAATGTTGACATTTTAAGGCGACAAGAGGGATACATACTGAAAAGAAAAAAGAAACTGGTGAAATTTTAGTGGCACAAAATAAGGAAGAGCGTTTCGAGAATGTGTCACTAACAGGACAGTGGTATGAAGGGCCTTAGGAAAACAGCGAGTAACCCCAACCCTAAAAGTGTGTGTAAGTGAATATCAAGTCAGGAAGTGGGAAGAACAGGGCAAACACTGCTAAGAATTAGAAAGCACAGGAAGCTGTGAAGAGCTGTAATCGCCAACGTACGCAAAAGAAGAAGTTTGCTTCATTCATTTAAAAAAATACCTCTTTCACTATAAACGCAGATGTAGATATTGAAATAATAGAATGATAAAAGGTATTGATAGCGCGCAGAGAAAGAATCACAGCAACAGGTTGGAAGATGAGGAGAGCCATGATTTCTCAAGTCCTGAAAGAATACAAAGAAGAAAGATTAATAAGGAGAGAAAAAGATGGAGAAAATTACGAGGCTAAAATGTAGTTTTCAAGTTTGATGTGGAGGTTATTTCCGAGTTGATACGTTAGGTTTGATTTGGTTTATTTTGTTTTACAGCATATCAACATCAATGGGTTATTTAATGCTGACAAGATTTTTAGAA
The DNA here is from genome assembly GCA_964036315.1 of Acanthosepion esculentum. Classification (NCBI taxonomy): domain Eukaryota; kingdom Metazoa; phylum Mollusca; class Cephalopoda; order Sepiida; family Sepiidae; genus Acanthosepion; species Acanthosepion esculentum. The sequence goes on from OZ038496.1 coordinate 6,435,873, forward strand.
CAGGTTTGTATGAATATAATATGCAATCTTTGTAAGAAATCAGTTTGTAGATCAGATTGTATTCATTCTCGGTCTCACGCTGTCCGCTGATCTGAGATGGAACAAATACATCGAGTCAGTTGCATCATCCACCGCAAGAAAAGTTGGTTCCCTGTGCCGAGCCAGGAAATTCTTCTCCCCGGAATCGATCCTCCAAGTCTATAAGTCTACCATTCGCCCTTGCATGGAGTATTGCTGCCATTTATGGTCTGGGGCCCCTGCGTGTTGCCTCAGGGTTCTTGATAAGATCCAGAGACGGATATGCAATGTGATTGGCCCTGATCTGTCATCTCGTCTGCAGTCGCTCTCTCACAGACGCGATGTTGCATCGCTCTGCCTTTTCTACAAGTACTTCCACGGTAATTGCTCCGAGGAGTTGCTTTCGCTTGTCCCTAAGCCTCGTGAATTTAAGCGTCCTACGAGGCTGGCATCCCGTTCCCACCCCTTCACCGTTGAAACTGTTAGATGTAGACGTCTCTTCTACTCCAATAGCTTCATGTCTCGCACATCTCGCCTATGGAACTCCCTTCCGTATTACTGTTTCCCTGACAAATACAATCTCCAACGGTTTAAGTGTAGCGTCAATCGTCATCTCCAATTGCCTTGATCTATCCACTTCCCTTCTCCACTTCCTTTCATCTTTCATTCCTATATGCTCTCGCTCTATATCTTCTGTAACCCCCCCTGCCTTGATCGACCCTCCGTCCTTCTCTTTCTCCACATCCCTTCCTTTACCACTCCTATCTGCTCTTCCTCCAACCATTCTGTAACCTCATGCGTGATAGTGGCCACCAACCTTGCTTGGGGTCTATCACAAAAAAAAAAAAAATTTGTTTTACAGCATATCAACATCAATGGGTTATTTAATTCTGACAAGATTTTTAGAACAGGTTTGTATGAATATAATATGCATTCTTTGTAAGAAATCAGTTTGTAGATCAGGTTTCATTGGCGTCATTTCGTAAAGAGTTATTTTTTGGTCGAGAGTCAAATGTATTGCTGGTAATATTTTTTTCTAAAATGTATTGCTAGTATTTGTATTATAAAAATTTGTTTTTTATACTTTCATAGTGTTTTGTCCCCAGTTTTGGGGTTAATGATTTGCCCATTGGTGGGAGCTGAACAGGTCAGGGTGGACCTAGGAACAACAGCAATTAAGAGGTGGTTCTACGTTCTTTAAAACCTTCCGATCAGAGACCTCTCTGTCGGATGTGGCTTATCGTTATACACAGGACAAGCCTAGCAGATATTTCTTCCATAGAAATTCACTAGGTTTGGTACGAGGACAAGGATTGTAAGTACTACAGTATTGAATTATTCAGACACGATTAAAGTCTTTCCACGAGAAACTTGGCCCGCAATACATTGATCTACTGCCAGCATAAATCGTATGTATATCTTGTACTTGTACGCTTGCAAGTAATGACAAATCGTATATTTAACACTTATTGACGCGATGGGTTCGAATGTATATTTTCTTTTGCTTGCTTTATCTTGATAAATTCAAGCGGCTGTGTTTTTTGATCAGTTTCACTCCATGCAAGGCAGTAAAGCTACCAAGACACAAGGGATGTGGAAAAATTAGGAACAGAAATATTAATGATGTGCAAGAGAAAAAGAATACAAAAGAGGAAAGTAGATAGCGATTGATATTGCATTTATATTTTTGCAGATTAAAGTTGGCTAGAAAGCATGGATTCAGACGGGAGTCCCACCAGCGAGAAGTGCGAGAAAAGAACCTGTTAACATAGAACTTACGGCTACATCGAGCCTGTTCAAATGAAAATTAATGAGACCTCGACGCCAGCTTGTCACGGCGCTTAAAGTCAAACAATCCAGGTACTATAGCGAAGAGCGATATTTATTTCTGCTATGTACAGAAAACGTGGCACAAGACCAACATGGGGTAACGGGGAAAAAGGACGGCCTTCTTCTGACATAATGTTAATCTTAGCTCGCCAAAAACACTGACCCAAACATACAACAGTATTCCTTACACCAAAACAACGCTTTCTTACTTACTTACCTTTCTTCCTCCATCCGCCATAATACCTCATTGTCTCTATGAAAGTCATAACTAGACCCCATATGTACAATTCATTGTCTGTGAGGGGAGGTGAATGAAACAACAATTTAAAGACCTTACACAAACAATTACTATGAAAGTATTTATAGAAAAGTCATAGAGACGCAACTTTACAGTTGTGGGAGAGTGTCTGATGCCCTGCTGCAAGATCAGGTGCAATGATATTGCAGATTTGTTTTGGGATCTTATCAAGGATCTCAAGGTAAATAGCAGAGATATCGGACCATATATGGCATAAATGTTCTAAACATGGATGAATGGTAGGCTTATAGATATGTAAGATGGATTCTGGAGGGGAAAATATCTTGAACGACACAGTAAACCGATTTTCATTTTTTTGTGGGGGAGATAATAATGATACAAATGATAAAAAAGTGATACAAGTTTTTCTAAGTAAGCCATAGCTGGGTGAGGTACATTCATATCTTTCCCAAAAGCATTTACATTCCGCTTTACCTGTTGATGACATATATTTGTCTCAAGATCATGCCTTAGGGAGAAATCGGATGTTTTTAGTTCTTTCTTTTTTTGCCAATTTTTGTCTCGGGTACCGTTCTGTTTTGACATACCTACAATTTGTGCTATCAGAGTTTATATATATATATATATATATATATATATATATATATATATATATATATATATATATATATATATATATATATAACATCCTTGTGTTCTACGAGAACATCTAAAAAGGGCAATGTTCCGTCACTCTCAAACTCCATAGTAAACTATTGGATGAAGAGAATTGAGTTCTGCAAAAAAATCATTGGCATCTTTGGCGTATTCAAAAATTGAAAATCTATCATCAACGTACCTCGTATAAATGTAGGGTTTACGGACCTTATCAAACAGAAGTCGCTCATGATAACCTACGAAAATATTGGTAACTATGGGGCCCAAATGACTCCCCATTGCAACACCGTCGGTCTGTGCATACATCATATCGTTGAAACTGAATTCAACACCTTCAGCCGCCAAAACGCATACATTCAAAAATAGATTATAGAAATACAGGATAGCGATAACCTTGCGACGTTTCATCTGTGGAAAAGGGGTTTGGAGGGTGGAAACTAATTCTTCTCCAACAAGGACTCGAAGACGCTTTTGAACTCTATATAGACTATAAAGTGAGATCAGGGCAGCTTCCGCCCAAATATGGCAACATTACTCTATTTTACTAGCATCTTTAGCGATAGATCGTATATAGGAGTTTTCCTTGAGGCCGGGTGTGAGTTTAAGGCCCAACATCCTCTTAAGGCACGGAGTATCCGCGTGGTAACATCCGTTCATTGTGACTGGCATTTGTTCGAGGTTTAATCAGCGATGATGGAAAATAAACAGTTTGGTTTTAGAGGAAATGTAACAAGTCAGTTTTTCCCGCACTGAGAAGTTAGTCCTAGATCGAAATAGAGATCACCTGCCAATCCCCCGATTGTCAAGAGGTGCGTCAGTATATCGTCGTATCATCGATATAGACATTTACAAATGATCAGCGTATATTCTTAAGTTGTTTGGGTTGGCAACTAAGTTCCCGCCGTTTTGTTTAATTTAATATTTTTTTTAAAGTTTTAATAAAAAATATCAACTAATTAATCAATAATGTTTTCTCCCTTGTTCTTTACAACTTCTTTCCAAAGTTCAACAAGATTTTCAATACCTCTTTGGTAGCAATCCCTCTGTTTTGACTCGAAAAAATCATCCAACCAAGCACTGAATTCTCCATCAGGATTGAACAAAACTCCGCGCATAGCATTTGAAAGAGATCGAAATCAATTGGTGCCAAATCGGGAGAGTACGGCGGGTGTGGCAGCCCTTCTCGGCCATGCGTTTGAATGGCGTCCTTGGTCATATTGGCAATATGAGGGAGGGCGTTGTCGTGCAGCAAAAGAACCCCATACTGCCGATTAGGACTTTTCTCTTGAATAGTTGTGTTGAGTCGTTCCATCTGTTGGACATAGAGTTCTGCGTTGACCCTTTGGTTCCATTCAAGCAATTCGTAATGGATAATCACTACCCAGTCCCACAATACGCACAACATCGTTTTACGCTCGGTGCCGTTGGTTTACCGTGGCTAAGCCATTCGTTGAGCCTCTTCATATTGATGTACAGGCACCTCTTTTCGTCACCAGTAACGATTCGCTAAAGAAATCGTTGCTTGTGACAATGAGTTGAGCGGCGACGTGAAAGCAAACCAGCGGAGATTGTTGCTCGTTGATTTTTGTTGTTGTCATTTAAAGCGCATGCGTAACCCATGCTCCTCACCTCTGACCCTTTTCCCATCGAGTGAAGATGCTTCTCTATAGAATTGTGGGAGCATTCCATTTTCTCTGCCATTTCCCTTGTTGTTTGACGAGAATTTTCGTGCAAAAGTTGGTTTGATCGTTCTTCATCAAACTCAACTGGACGGCCAGAACGAGGTGCGACTTTGAGGTCAAAATTTCCATTTTTGAAATTGGCATACCAATCACGAGCGGTTCTTTCTGCTATGGCATCATCTACATACACAGCACAAATATAGCGAGAAGCTTTCGCGGTCTTAGAACGTTGATTAAAATCAAAAAAAGGAAGGCGGTGTCGAAAATGCTCGTTTTTCTTAACTTGACATTCCATTTTAAGGATCTGGAAATAAACAGAAATTAACTCGAAAAAAGAAAATAGATTACAAAATGATTACAAAAGAGAATTCTCGAAAAAAAGTAGATTCCAAAATTTAAATCCACAATAGATTCCAAAATTAAAAAAAAAACAACAAAAAAACGGCGGGAACTTAGTTGCCAATCCAAAATACATCAGAAGGAGATTTGCTCCGTTTCTATTACGCTCTCTGCAATTCATTTTTTGCTCACTGCCATTTCCGTTTTTTATTCCAGCAGTCATGCTTCTGCAAAGATGTAGAAGATAACTGTTATGGTCCAGGTTAGGACCAAGGAAGAACAACACGAACACAAGAGTAGAAATAACGAAGACATATTACACGGAATAATAATACAAGGTGTGGAAGGTGTTAGTATGACTGTCAGTCTGGTTTGGAGTGACCTACTATCGGCTCGACTCGATTCGTCTCTCTCTATCTCTCTTGAGAGGCGTAGTATACATAGTGTTAGGAAGAGTTCATTCTGTAGTTATAGGTAAGGACCCATTAAAAAAAGACTATCAAGTAGCAGTTTATATCGATCATAAAATCCTTTAGGAAGTAGGCGATCATGGCTCACCACAATGTCCTATTCTTTGTAGCTGTTAATACATTTTGTCTTTTTTTATCTCTCCTAAACCTCGTTCCACTACCGATTCGCTCAAACTACCTAAATATATCATTTATTGTTTTCATCTACTTTTCTTGCCCTCAGTCAGTCCTGTGAGTATAACATTTCCCAATTCCTATTTCCTCATCATGTATCCGAGAAATTTGAAATGTCTTGATGTTAAGTATAAGTTTCATTTTTTTTTGTTTCAATTTTCTCAAAACTTCATCATTGCTCACATGTTCTGTCCATGATATCCTCAGCGTCTTCCGGTAGAACCACATTTCTGCTGTCTCAAGTCACCCCCTCATCTGTGAGGAGATTGTCCAGCATTTACTGCCATACAGGAGGATTGATAATGTTTCATTCAAATTAAGTGACTATATTATTTCTAGACGTACATCGTATTAAATGAATTTATGGGATTTTTGTTTTCTTGCGGGAAAGGATTTTTGAAAATATTCTGTGGATTCCCCTCTCTTCGTGGACATGAGTAGCTAGACAGGTTCACTTGTTATCTGAGTGCGTGTCTTTTGCGAATCGAGCATATTTCAAAATGAACGGATACATTTAATGCATTCAACAAATTCAAGGAGACAGACGCGTGTTTTCTTTTCAGTTTAGTATTAATATTTAATTGAAACAAGGTTTGAGAAGAGTCGATTTTTTTTATACTTGCCACATGTTATTAAGTCAATGAAGCAAAGACGTGCAACGTGTGTTATGGTTAACGGCACGGAATGTGGAATTAGCGAGCCGAATTCAAGTTTTGATCAAGTTGCTTATATTAACTTTACACGCACGACTGCTCTTGGGAAAGGTTTCAATCCGTTCCCCTTCCTTAGCTAAATAGAAAGGCAGAATTCGGGCTCTTTAGCTCTTATGGAAACAATAACCTTCTTTTTAGGCGTAATAACAATCTTTAGGCAGCTACAGTTTGACACCTGAAGATAAACAAGAAGGGCCATGCATTAGATGGGGATATTTCATCCGTGGAAACAAATACGCGATAGATTTCAGCCAGAATGAATGATCGTACTGGAGAGCAATTATCCAGAATCTGTTGACAACAAAGAGCAATGGGTCCAAGGAAGGTGGAAGAAAATACATACTATATTTTAGTAGTTTTTATAATGTTTATTATTATTTTTTATTTCCTTTGATATCTGCCGTTTACACATTTCTTTCCGGGTCCCGCCAAGAGACCTAAGGTTAGAAATGGTATCATGACACATTCCACTGCAAAAAAAAAAATATTACATAGATAAAGCCCTTCCTAAAGTGTGGGCTCTACTTGTCAGAATCATTTTTTGTATCACTTTGAGGCATGGACTTCCAGGGATCCCTTCAATTAGTCGACTGGAATCTTTTCCAACCAATTCTAGGGCTCCAACTACAACAGGGATTGTTGATGTTCCCATGTGCCTCATTTTTGAGATTTCTATTTCAAGGTCCTTGTTTTTTGACAGCTTTTTGAATATCTTCAAAGATACATTGCAGTCTGCAGGGACTGCCATATCAATAAGGAGACATTTGTTCTGTTTGTGGTCTTTAATAACAATGTATGGGCGGTTCGCTTTGATTATTCTGTCAGTGTGTATTGTGTAGTCACATAGAATTGTAACAGGTCCTATCTCCGTAACCGGGTCTAGGCGGTTTGCATACCAGTTTCATTCAGTTTCCTTCCCGTAGAAGTTGCAAAGTGCAGATATTGGCCCACTCTGTCATGCCGGGTCTTATATTCAGTGGGTGCCAATATCGTTATTATTATTATTATTATTATTATTATTATTATTATTATTATTATTTCCTTTGATTTCTGGTGTGTACTCATTTCTTTCCGGATCCCGACCTGAGACCTAAGGTAAGAAATGGCATCATGACATTTTCCAATGAGCAATTAAAAAAAAAATATCACACATATAGATATATTACATAGATTACAGAGATATGGAGATACTATAGTCTACTGGGATATTTTTCAATTAATCCGAGGGCTCCAACTACAAGAAGGATTGTTGATGTTCTCATTTGCCACATTTTTGAGATTTCGATTTCAAGGTCTTTGTATTTTGATTGCTTTTTGAAGATCTTCAAATATACATTGCAGTCTGAGGGGACCGCCATCCAAATAAGGGGGTAATTTTTTTGTTTGCGGTCTCTAATAACGATGTCTGGGCGGTAAGCTTTGATTGTTTTGTCTGTGTGCATTGTAGAGTCCCATAAAATTGTTACAGGTCCTATTATTATTATTATTATTATTATTATTATTATTATTATTTCCCCATGAAGCACAATCGTGAGGTGGATGATAGTGTTGACGAAGGTGGTGCAAAAAGCATTAACTGAATAAATGGTGATGAGTGTTTAAATAATTCTTTTTAACGTGCATTTGTTTTATGACAGCTACTTAACACCAGATGCACACACCCGTAATATTCTTATCTTAATTTCTCCTTCATTTTGGTATGATGTATTCCATATCTTTCGCTGACACCAATGTATTTATAGGCTTCTTCTTGTTCCAGTTCCCTAATCTTTGTCACAAAATCTACAACTATTGAATGCGTTTCTTTCATTCTCTCTTTCTTGGATGTTATTTTTGCACATTAATCTCATCCGAAGTCCATACCGTACATTTGACAATATTGAGTATACTCTTCAACTTATTGTCGTCTTTGGCAAAGATTCTGATATCATCCATGTAGAATAGGTAATTAAACATTTTCTTTTATACTTTTATACTTTATACATTACTTTCTTTTATGATTTTTTATTTCTGGTTTATACTCATTTCTTTCCGGGGCCCAACCAGAGACCTAAGTTGAGAAATGCTACCACAACATTTTCCTCTGAGTATTTTTTGAGGAAAAAACAAAAAAATCAAACACCTAAAATCACACATATTTTACATAGATAAAACTCTTCGTAAGTTGTTGGCCGTACTTGTGAGTACATTTTTTGTATTTCTTTAAGGCTTCGGCTAACAGGAAATCATTCAATGTGTCTATCGTAACCTTTTCCAATCAATCCGAGGGCTCCAACTACAACTGGAATTGTTGATGTCCTAATATGCCACATATTGAGATTTCAGTTTCAAAATCCTTGCATTTTGATTTTTTATACTTGGAAACGACAGAAGACTGGATATAACTAGTGATCAAACCAAAATGACGACTCACTTTATAGTTCCCCAATAGAAGGTTGACCAATCAGGAGACGTGAAATATTCAATCCGTCGTGTATAAAGGCGGCCATTTTGTTTACTCTCTCCGAATGTCAATTCGCACACACACACACACACACACATGTCAAAGAACATGAAAGTAGTAAGCGCCTTTATTCCGTAATAAAAGAATCCAACAAGTTCAAAATGGAGTTTCAAATGGGTGCAGAAATACAAGTAAAGCACAATACAACGACTGAAGCTGCAAAATACGTAAAAAGAAAGCAGAAACAAATGCAACCGACCAGATACAGAAACAATGTCAAGTTAAACCGCTTCATGGCCAATTTACTGCCCGCACCAAAGAAGCTGATGTAGACAAACCCCGTGCCCTTCAGTGGCTACGTAGTGCAGGGTTAAAAGCTGAAAACGAAAGTTTTATTCTTGCTTCACAGGACTAATGTTTGCTAACAAAGCACACATACTGAAAATTTGTGTTAGTCTAAAATGCAGGTTCTGTAATAAATATCAAGAAAAAATTGACCATCCTTTATCAGGTTGTGCTGCATTTGTACCCACTGAATATAAGACACGGCACGGAAGAATGGGCCAATATCTGCACTGGAAAATCTGCAACACTTACAGAAAGGAAACTGTATGGAATTAGTATGAACACCACCCAGAGTCCTTGAATGACGTGGTTTTTCGCTTCGCTGATTTCAGCAAAGTGATTTTCAAGGAAATTCAACTTAATGTAGTTGGAGTCATCTTCAGTGACATCGCCTGGATAACAGCAGGTTATGTCACAGGTAGATTCTTCGATTTTATTTCCCGTGGGGTTATTTCGTATTTTAATTTGTTTTAATTTTTACCTCATCCTCTTTCATATTACTTATTTTTACTTTCATCTCTTTACAGTTTAACTGATGGGTTATAGTATTCTGTCTTATATCTAATTTTATCTTATCTATTTATGCATTTGAGATTCTTTTCTTTCGCTCAATGTCCCTGCGGACATTGGCGAGCATGTTTGGGTTGATGTTCCCTTCCTACTATATTTCTCCATATTTGGTATGTTTGATTCGTGGTGTTCTTCGCTGGATTTTCGTGGGCAGTGAAGAATGATGTCATGACTTGTTGATACTATTCGCGAGAGTATTTCGTTCGTTTTCTTTTTATTATTTGATTTGGCGTTGAGTCACTTGGCCCAAGGTTAGAATAGTCCTGGTTTGGTGACCTAGTGTCTCTTCCTTTTTGGAAGATTTTTTTTTTCCAGTGGCAGATTTTTCGGTCCCAGACTGGTTCCTCTCTGGGGTACGCGGTCCTTGTTGACCCAAATGACGACCGATCCGGTATGAAGTTTTATTCATATTCATTGAGAATCGTAGGAATTAGCGTTTTAACCTTGAACGCCAAGGATGTGGCGGTCAAGGTTATGTTCAAGGAAAACGCTCAAAGAAGACCTGAAAGCACGTCCATTGTTATTATTATTATTATTATTATTATTATTATTATTATTGTTATTATTATTATTATTATTATTATTGTATTATTATTATTATAATTATTATTATTATTATTATTTGCATCTTCATCCTTATCTTAGGGTCGTAATTTTCCGTGATCAAGTGAAAACAAATGTTCTTGGTGAAAATACTTGAAGATAAAAGTAAATTTTAAGTTTAAATCATTGCTAGTGATGACAATCACTTCCCCATTAATATGCCACACGGTTTAAAATTCTCGATCTACTTATTATTGTTATTTAAACAAGACGATATTTTTATTTACTCTATTAACAGTGATGAGTATATTGTTAGACATGCAATATATTATAATTATGTTCATTCTTACAGCACGCATGTCTGGTGGCTGTCGCTGGGGAATGGAATGACAACCTATTTCCTTAGATCATTCCATTTTTCGCCGATTGCTATGCACTTGAGGTTTCCATCTCTTCCTCGAATATCCAATTACTCAATTCTTCACCTCCAAGATCTCAGTGACAGTTCCATAACTTATGAGTAGAATTCCCATTCACATCTTCCCAAATCATTTTTATTTTTGTATTTTTATCAGTGTTGCTGCAGGTCCAGTACAAATAAATTTATTTATCATTAAGTTTTAAAACTTGCATGTCGTATTCAGTAATAATATTTCTCTTCTGGCATAAGGCATTATTCTATCATAAAACAATAATTTCTCTCCTGCAAAAATTTCGGGAGGTATCCTATGTTAGATTATTTTGTGTACTAGTGTACTAGGGATCAAACCAAAATGACTTGACTCACTTTATAGTTCTCGAATAGAAGGTTAACCAATCAGGAGACGTGAAATATTCAATCCGTCGTGTATAAAGGCGGCCATTTTGTTTACTCTCTCCGAATGTCCAATGCCAACCTGTCAAGCGAATGAACAGAAGGAAAAACTACTGAACTACGCTCTGCTACTTTATCGGGATATCCACTGCTAACCTGAACTACGCTTCCCTACTGTCTTCGAAATATTCACTGCCATCTGGATTCTATACTCAAAGACTACCGTCATCATGAGCAACATCCTACTCCATCTCATTATTAGAATGATTGAGTTATCACAAGAAAAGAACTCGATAGAAAGATATCCTCAGCACCACATGAATTTAAATCTACTACTAAAACGGATATGTTTTATAATATAATGGATCTGGGCTCGAAATGAGCCGAGTTCAAATCTCGGAAAACCGAGTTTAAATTTTGGAGAACCGAATTCGAATTTTGGAGAACTAAGTTCAAATTTCGGAAACTAGAGTTCAAATTTTGGAGAGCTGAGTTAAAATTTCGAAGAGCCGAGTTCAAATTTCGGTGAGCCGTGTTCAAATTTCGGAGACCCGAGTTCAATTTTCTGAGACCCAAGTTCAAATTTTGGAGAGCCGAGTTAAAATTTCGAAAAACCTAGTTTTTTGGAGAGCCGAGTTCAAATTTCGGAGAACGTAAGTCAAATTTTGGAGAGCCGAGTTCAAATGCTGGAGAGCCGAGTTGAAAAGCTGGAGAGCCGAGTTCAAATGCTGGAGAGCAGAGTTCAAATGCTGGAGAGCCGAGTTCAAATGCTGGAGAACTGTGTTCAAATTTCGGAGATCCGAGTTCAAAGTTTGGAAAACTGTGTTCAAATGTCGGAGATCCGAGTTAAAATTTCGAAGAAACGAGTTAAAATTTTGGAGAGCCGAGTTCAAATTTTGGAGAGCCGAGTTCAAATTTTGGAGAGCCGAGTTCAAATTTTGGAGATCTGAGTTCAATTTTTGGAGAACGGAGTTAAAATTTCGGAGAACCAAGTTTCAAATTTTAGAGATCCTAGTTAAAATTTTGGAGAGCCGAGTTCAATTTTTGGAGAGCTGAGTTTAAATTCTGGAGAGCAGAGTTCAAAGGTTGGAGTGCCTAATTCAAATCTCTTTTAGTGTCCTTTCTCCTCACTAAAATCATCCCATTCTCTTTCAATTTTAGTCACTCCTTGCATCTTAATGGCACTATCACCTTTCTTGGAATGAAGTGATAAAATAGAACTAGGATTTATAGTTAAATCATTTGCACAATTAACAGCGGTATGTCTCCCAGACAATCATATATATTTATATATACATATCATATATATATATCATATATGTTTCCTTATTCCTTCTGTGACCAACCCATGATTTATTACATGCTAAACCAGTTATTCTATATCTCGACATATTTTTCTGCATCATGTATGTTCCTGTTTAATTCGAATGAAGTTTACCAAATTATTTTGGGTCATCATTAATATAGACTCAATTGTTATCGCAAAATGTTTTTTTTTTCGTTCTATATCATGATATCTGAAAATTCTTCTGTTTGTCTTTTGAAATATCCAGGTTTACTTGATCCGTTGAAGTTCCCAAGTTTCATAGAATGTTGGTATTTTATTCCGGAATAGAGATTTAAACAATGGCTGTCTGTTCAAGTCACAATCGTTTTCACATTTTTCATTTGGAGAGTCTGTTTTCGTAACACTTCTGGGGCAATTGATTGCATTTACTTATGGCTGAAGTTGCCATTTTTATTTTTGCGTTAGCAGCATTTGCTACGTTGAATATCCCATCTATCTCGGACTTGTAATATTATTCTTTACCACTATTACATTTTAAATAACATCTGCGTAACCAGTATTGTGTGTGTATATATATATATATATATAATAGAAATAACAATGTGAAGCTTAATATTACTGGACAAAAAAGCGAAGCAACCGGTTTCGCTCCCGCTCTTCAGGATTCCAAAAGGAAATTTAACTTCAAATAAAAACACTAGAAAATGTGAAATGAAAAATAAATGGGGAGAAATAAATATGTGCACAAGGGGCTAGAGACAAATAACATTGCGCATTTTCTAGTGTTTTTAATTTAAGTTAAATTTCCCCTTGGAAGCCTGAAGAGCGGGAGCGAAACCGGTTGCTTCGCTTTTCTAATATGTCTAGTAATATTAAGCTTCACACTTTTATTTCTGTGATTAAATTTTGTACCTACAAAAATATTTTCAATATATATATATATATATATATATATATATATATATGATGCTTTATTTTCCATACTTTTCCAATATCTGTTTCGGGTGTCGCGACCTTCTTCAGGCAAAGAGTGGATATATTATTAAAATGAATTTATTTTCCTTATTTTTTGCGGTGTTAAATATTCTCGATGGTAAACATACTCTTTTTTGAATGGTAGTGACACAAATGTCTTTTTTGAACTGGCAGTGAGAAAGATCTTCTTCTTGAAGGGTAATAA